>WYDI02029416.1:0-26468 GCA_009867235.2 Psittacus erithacus | reverse complement strand
TTCCTGTTATCTTTAACATCCCTAGCCAAGTTTAATTCTAACTGGGCCTTAGCTTTCCTAACCTGGTCCCTAGCTTCTCAGACAACATCCCTATATTCTTCCCAGGCTGCCTGTCCTTAATTTCACCTTTTATAAGCCTCTCTTTTCCCTCTAAGTTTCCTCAGCAGCTCCTTATCCACCCAAGGAGGTCTCCTGGACCCCCTGCTGCACTTCCTTCTAGTTGGAATTTCTCTATATTTTTTTAGCTATTGCTTACTTACAATATTGAAGTAAGTGTTTAAATCAGTCAACATTATCTGAGGCAAACATCATGAATACCTGAAAAGTTAGATAGTCTAAATGACTTTTATACAAACTGAGTAAAAAGTAGTAATGGCTTGGAGATCATGACACAAGTTCTTCTGTGCATAACGTCAGCACAGCAGAATTTCCATGCTTTAAAAACAGATCAATAGTTATGAAAGTGTAGAAGGTTTAAGAACTTCTGACAAGAATGTAATTTACTAAAACATTCAATATAGCAATAAGAAAAACATTTTCTACTCATTTTCTACCTCTCTAAGTAGACCCCTTCAATTAGCTAAAATGAAGGAAGAGTTATTTTTAATTATAGTGGAGTACACAATAAGCTTGACTTAAAATAACACATGTACCAGTGTAAACTAGCAATTAAAGTTATTCGGTTGTCATACAAATAATGTGCTCAAATAGAGAGAAATTACAAAGATTATTCTTTTGAGTTCTGACCCAAATCTTAATGTCACTGGAAGAATTACTAGTATTTTTAATGACAGTTGAGTCAGACTGGCAGAGGCTAATAAAGAAAATACCCTGCCATATATGCCTTGGTTTAGAGAGAGGTCACGTCTTTTTCTTGGTAGCATCCCAATCATACAGCATCTGACCAGTGGCCCCTTGATTTATACACCTTGACATTACTCACATCAGAGTTAGCCTATATATCAGAATATGACTGAGATCAGGAAGAAGCCAAAGTAAAATGGCAGAAACACCAGATGAAATTTCTAAGTGTCCCCACTGGATTAATATCTCTGCCACCATCCTGCAAATTAATATCCTTAAGAAATCAGCAGGAGATTTGTTTGCACTGACTCTTCAAAACTGAGGACTTAAACCAATCCAACCTGAAGAGACAAATGCCTTTTCTGAAGCAACTCTGAGGCTGTACTGATGTAAGTGAATGAAAAAACAGTAATCAGTCCTTCAGCTTTCACACCAGATTCTCTCCAATATGGGAGAAATATCGTAACTTCTTTCCATCTATAAAATCCTAGAAGTGATAAAGAACCTGAGTATTTTAAAATACCTGTAAGCATGTTTGAGATAATGGCATCACATTGGCTGTTGTATCAACATTAAGCAAGTTTCTAGTTCATAACAGGACCAAACAGAAGCTGAATCAAGTTGAAGACAGACGTTACTGGGTGACAAACCATTGCAATAAAACACATCTACTTGACTGAACTGAGCTTTGGTTGGACCATTTTGCCTTTGAATCTTTCATTTTTTAATCTTAGAAGAGGAAAATATCAGAAATGATTAATATGAGGCACATTTTGGGATAGAGAAAAGCACGTCAAGTGCAAAAAACTGAACAGATCCAAATATAAAGGAATAATATCTTTAGACTTCGAGCAGCATGAGTGAAGAATATGTTCATACATCAAAGTGAAGAGGAAAAAAGAACAAGAGGAACAGATCAGATACTGAGGCTATAGAGTAGAATTAGTGGGAAAGGCATATCTGTGGAAGAGCTGGAGGTCAGTCTCAAAGTCTGCTGGTTGCTAACTATCAGATCAGATCCCTGCACAGGTTTGCACAAATATAAACAACTGCTGATTAATTTCCCTTTCTGCATACATTATAGGCTAGGCACATTGAGAAGGGTACCTTTCAAGTTCACCCTACACATAAGGAACCATGGTTTTGTCCCATTCTCACATCTTCCTTTTCATCTTTGCTATTCCTCATGTTTCTGTAGTTATTTTCATCTTTCTCCCATTATAGCTGTTCAATGCTAATGAGATAACACTTGATCCAACCCTAGGTAAGTCAATGTGCTTTATTTTGTGTGAATATCAAATACCTAGACTCATACTTCTATGGTAACACATGGCTCAGGTAACTATGAAAAGACACCCAACTCTCTCATAGTAAAAGTGACTTACATTTTAACTACTTATCACTGCAGAGAAGCATTGTGAGAAAGGAGAAAAATGTTTACAGAATCCAGGAGAAAATTCTTTTCTTCTAGAATGACTGACCTAGGTGGGAAGGAAAGAATATAAATACTGAATGGAACAGTATCACTATGAGGATGTAATTACTTGAAATCATAGGCAGACCAGTGCATAGATTTTTATGTGCCATAACTTTCTGCATTTAATTCAAAGTCAGTTGAGGTCAATGGAAAAAGTTTTACTGAATTTGCTAGCATTTGGAGAAAGCTGTAAATCTGGAGGCAACCACTATTTGTATTTTTGACTTGATAAGCTTATGAGGAATATGTATTTATTACATAGAACACCTGTCAATCTGACAGCTAAATGATCTAAATGATGCACATGTGTCTGAGCCAGCTCAGTCAGAAACTGATGGTCAAACTCACACTTCCTTTGGAGCTGAGGGACTCAGAATAAGATTTCATTTTGGTCCCTGAATTGGTCCAGTAACATACAGGAACAGATATTCTTCTGAGCAAGGGTGGTACCCCTGATGCAGAGTGAAATCACAAAATTCACCTATGGCTAATGCTTAAAGAAGATTTAAGCCCATGAAAGAATCCTGATCTGTTCTTGATTCATGATATTAGCTCTCTTAATGACTGACTTCTTAAATTTAGTATTTCAATTAAAGCTGAAAACATTCCAATCTTCAGTCTGAGCCACATTCAGAAGTAGAATTGTTTCCAACTTGACCTGACTTTCTGGATTATTAGTGGACTGCTTGATATACTTTTAATGTCTGCAGACTATTCACTTGCATTGGAGAGTAACGGTCTTGGTCAACTAGCTTATCTTGAAATGTTCTGAATCTGCCATGCATTTAGAGTTCAATTTCAGGTCATTTGAGAAGTTCACATGCTACTTTGGCCCCACTTAGTTAATGCTACTTCTGGAGACAGGAAACTGAATTTAATTATCTGAGTCCCTAGGTATTTCCTATCCTGGTAGACTCAATGATGCTTAAAAGGAGAGTGTATCATTTTTTATTTGTAATATCTGTGTATTGCTATCTATCAGGTCAAAGCACTAAATTCAGGCCAAATACGTTTGTGCTGTAGAGCTGGGTGTAGTGAACAGAGATAACTGTTCTTTCAGCCTCCAGGATGCAGAGATGTTAAGAAATTGACAGAAGTTATTTTCTGGACTGTTTGGGGGTTTTTGTCCCCCTAGTGTGGTCATGAAGCAGCCACTCTTTAGCAGCATGCAAAGAAACAAGAAATGTTATCCACAACAGCCACAAGAAACAGAAGTACACACTGGGGTTTCACTAAAAGCTCTCTACCAGAAGTGTTTCACATCAGTGATATGATATTAAGACTAGAAACCCTGATGAGACAATCACCACCAAATGTAGTACACAGCTATATTCCTGTCCTGGGCCACTTTCAAATTATAGACTACCACACAAATGAGAAAAATTACTACATTTTTCTCAGATCCTTGTGAAGTATGTATCTCCTTGAAAGGTCATACCAAGGATGAGAAAGCATAGCGATCATACTTTCAATAGACACGGAGAAAAAAGTATCAACGTGATCATGACTTCTCTGAGATAAATGAAAGCTACCTCCATAGTTGCATGTTCAAGGGATCCAGCTTGTCAAAACAAAAGGCGTTTTCAAGTGTACAAGCTGTCAGGCCTCCTAGTAAACCAGGAGAGTACATCAAGAGGAAGTCATACAGGACATATCACAAGAATAAAAATCCATGAAGATTTTTGTCATTGTTTCTGCTTTCACCTTTCAGTTAGGCTCTGCTCTGAGCTGTCTTTTGAGGTAATGTCTCTCTTTCACCCCTGTTTTGGAGAGATTTACCTTGCCATTTAAGAAACTAAATTAGTGTATATTTTCCATGCCTCTTCCAAATTTTCAGTTACGCTAACTGCTCATTTGTTAGCTCATTTGACTCAGAGTTTTTAGCTGTGATTCTGTTTATCTCTCAACATTGAAAAAAATAAATTTTCACCTGCATTTGGGGAGTAAAGAGGGAGAGGAATGAAACGTGGTTGATTTTATTGTGTATAACCTATTTGTCAAGCACTAAGCAATATAGTTGCCTTTTAGTTTTCAGTACTCAGGAATACAGAGTGTAACTACAACAAAGTGGCAAAAGAGATGCAGAGAAGTGGCATTATTTGTGAAGGCATGACGACATGAAATTGGATTCTGCAGACTATTTGTGACAAGCTACTGCATGTCTCTTACCACTAAGTGAAAGAAATACTCAAAATCCACATCTACTCAGACACTCAAAATCAGTGTATGTGGTAGGTCAAATCAATGGCTTTTACGTCAACTATTCAAAATCACCTAGACAGGAAGAAAAAAAAAATCTACAAAGCATATACATGGGGTACAACTCTCAGTCATGAAAACCATAAGTGATTATAATTGAACTGCTTTATCCTTTTTAAGTCAATTCAGGCACACAGTTTGCAGCAGATAACTCATTAACTTTGTCTCAGTGTGTTACTTGCTACCCTAAATCATGAGTTTAAGAAATTGTGACAGAATTAACTCCTTCTAACTCAGTCTTCTTGAAGGTGGAAAGAGGATAAAGCATGTATGTGAGCGATGCTATTTCACTGGCTTTGCTCTGTGAAAATGGGAGCCTACAATAAGCTCACATGAACAGGCACAGATCAGAAAAGCTTGTTGTTTACCTACAAATATTTAGAAGGAAGTTAGCGTTTATTACCAAACTTGCCGGGACATCTCAGGTTTCTACAATATGAACTCATTCTGACACAAAACATGTTTTGGAAAAAACTAAAGTGAAGGTCAGATCCTCGCATCTGGTTGCAGCTTACTTGTTTTTCCATCTCTGCTAGTCTAGGGAAAATGCTGCACAACTCAGAGCGCAGCTCAGGAGCTCATGTGCTAGATGTTGGCGCTCCAAGAACGTCTTCTTCTGCCTGGTTCCCTGGCACAGGTTATTCTCTTTTGCAGAAATGAAACAAGGTTTCACTATATCTAGTACAGTCTTCACAAAGAGAAGATGAATGTTCTTATGTGAGACACCAGAAAGAGATGAGATGTTTAAACGTTAGCAAGTATTATGCTCTGTTCTTACAGACACAGACAGGATGAGCCAAAATAAATCCATGTAAGCATCTGGGCAGAGGCTGCAAGGTACAGCAATGGCGTCGAGATTCTCTTAGTAACCTGAACACACATGAAGTCATTTATTAGCCATTGATTTTGTAGCTAACACAACAAATTCTTTTTCTGCATAGCTCTGTTAAGAACAGATACCACTTGTTGCCTTATGATATTAAGCCTCTTGAATAAAACACTTATGGGGAGGGAGGCACAAGGGGATGTGTGGAAATAGCAACACACACCAGAATCTTGCTGTCTTACTCAACTTCAGTTTCTGAATGTTTGGTTAGAAGCCAGCCACAGAAATATATACTTAATCTCCTCTAAATCTGGAAGTTAAATCTTGCCTCTCAAATTCAAAGGTTTTGCTCTCTTAATGCATCTTTCATCACAGCTGGAGATTTATCATAGATGGGGAAGAAATGGTCTAAAAGTTGTAAGTTTTGTAGGTAAGCCAAACTGCCTTCTCCTTTCATTTTCTCTCTGACAACAGCTAACTAATTCTTAAGGAAAGAGCATAAAAAATAAGGATTAATTTAAGGTGATCATTCTTCAAGTATAGCCTCCATCCTGAGAAAGCAGTTCCTTAAGGTCATCATGAAGTAAAGGCAACATCCAAATCATTATATTTAATGATCACTGATGGACCTGGTATCCATAAATTTGTATAATCTTCTTCAAAACTCTAACTTAATTTGCACAGTGTAAAAGAGCTCTGCATTTAATTTGTTTTAAACCTGCTGCTAACCATTTCATTATAACGAATCAATCAAAATTCAATGTATAAATGAAGCATTTATACAGTGGTGAAATAGCGTTATCCTGTTTCTTCTTTATTCCTCTTATAAACATTTCCAGCATTCTGAGGCCTGTGAGCTCAGTCCTCAGTGCCCTACAAACACATTATAGGAACCTGGGCAAAAAACCTGAACAAGTTTCATTATGATGGATACACTAGTGTCATAAGAACTAATTGAAATGAGTCTTTACTCTGTATAGCAGATTTCATGAAGGATCATTAGCAAACCATGAATAAGATCAGATTTTAAAAAGAACTATTTTTATTCTGAGCAAGTATTTTATTTGTATTGCAACCCACACTGATCTGAGATTAGACTGTGGGTCTACTTAGTCAACTCTTGCATGGCTGCTATAGCATAGTTTTTCTCATAGTACCTGGTGTCTTGGTTCAACACAGTAACATGCATGGTCACATACCTGGGTCATTCTATGCTTGGAAATAACGAAAATTGATTTTCCAAAGTTTATTTTGTGTCTGAATTACTGGTTGCATATTTTTAAAAGTTTATCATCCTTTCAGAAGCTTTTTCCTCTTGTATTTTTCATGCAAAATTTCAGAACTAGCTTGGAAGGATTATGCAAGTGATGCCATTAAGCTCACAATATGAAAATAAAGTAATTTGCTTGCTTGCCTGATGGTCACAGTGCTCTCCCAAGATGCGACTAATGCAAGCGAAAGAGCAGTGGGGAGACGTCATTAAGGGTTGCATTGATTTCCTTTGAATTCTAGATTATACATCAACAATCTTTTCTACTTCCACTTGAAAATTCTAATTTAAATAACCAGAACCAAACAGTCAATCGTTTGCTTCTCTTAGAACTGAGACTATTTCACATTGATATTTCAGACTGAATAGAAACTATACAGCTGCTGTGTTATTCATGCTATTAGTAACATTCAGACAGTCATATTACAGTGAACACAAATGAGCAAGTGAGACACTACATGGAAGGTATTTGAATGGTTCTGTTGCTGCCTGACAGATCAAGAAATTGGGTAGAGATAAATGCAATCCATCTTTCCATGAAGCAGCAAGATGTGGGGAGTAATACGTATGCATGTGAAAGAGCGAAGAATGGCAGACTATGTCTGTAGGCTTTGCTAAAATACTATTGTGAAAACATAAGCA
The DNA here is from genome assembly GCA_009867235.2 of Psittacus erithacus. Classification (NCBI taxonomy): domain Eukaryota; kingdom Metazoa; phylum Chordata; class Aves; order Psittaciformes; family Psittacidae; genus Psittacus; species Psittacus erithacus. The sequence goes on along the minus strand of WYDI02029416.1, from coordinate 19,190 downwards.
ATGCTGCCTTTGTGTTAGAACTCTGATTTGGACAACAAGAGTCTAAAAAGAGCAAATAAATTGAGGGACAAAATTCACCCAAGTTTTATGAAAGCTGAATTTCACTTTGCTGAGTACTGTACTTGCTTTTGAAAGCTACACCCTCTAGATGAAGAAAAAAAAATTAATTCAGTGTTGTATCTATTTATGGGAGTGTCTCCAGGACATGGGAGTTCTAAAACTAAGTCGAAGTGATGCCTCTTCCTCTGTGTCATATTCAAAGGTGATATATTTTCATTCTTTCCTTTGGTCCAGCAGGGACATAAGATGATAAAGTTGAACTAACTTATTTGTTACTCAGACTGAATGTCTGAAGATGCCCTTGACATTTGTTTCAGTGAAGTAGTATGACATTTGCAAGATATTATGTGCAACTTCACATTAATGCTAATGATCAGGATGGGTGCTCTTATTAGCCTCAAACTGCTTAGAAATTATAGTTGTTTTCTCTCTTAGTTCATTCAAACCAACTTGAACAAGTTGCTGGAGGATGTCCTACTGCAAAACAATCAGTATCCTTTGAGACACTTGGTTTCTTTCCTGCAATGCTCTTCTCCAGTGATTTACATTGAATGCATCTTAACAACATTCCTGACTTTCTCATCTCCTTAGTAAGTCAACTACTAATTAATCAAATACTGATTTCGATTGGAAGCTTTTCTCATTAATTTCAAAGACAATTAAAAGAGCTTTAACTCAAGCATCCCCTGCTCTTCAAGTAAAACTGTATGGCAAATCTCCCATTTAAAAAAAAAAAAAAATCTATCATATTAAACTCATAGACAGAGTAATGTAGAAAGAAAGAAAAAACTTCAAGAGCAGTGTCTTTGTACTACTTCATCGAATCAACAGGAAGGCAATAAACCTGCAAATTCAAGAGCATGCGAAGATAAGAATTGCTTGCCAACTTTAATTCACCATGTTTCGCTAGCTTTCTCACAAGTCACAAGCATACAATCACTCTTGACACCATTCACAAAGGGCAAAATAACCTCAGAGTTATTACATTAAGCTACTATTAAAAGAAAATAACTCCTGCATGAGGTGCATTAGTCTGACACTCATGGAATGTCTAGTCTTTGTTTCATTTTTAAGCAGAAGTTTAAGAAAATATGCCGCCCAGCTCCCTGATCTCTAATCTAAGAAAAGGCTTTTGCTAGCATAGAGTTAGGTTGGACTGTCATTGCACACAAAGCATCTCGGGACTGGCAGTGAAAGTGACAATAATTCTCTCTCTCTGAAAGGGAAATACATGAAAAACAATCTGCAAAGAGGAAAATTTCAGGTTTCCTTGTAACTAATAAGCAAAACCCAAAACCCCAGCAACAAGTCCACTCAGTTTCAGAAAACATTGAACTAGATTGAGACAAAAATGTTAGACGCATATTTAGATCATTTCTTAATCAGATTGATACATTTAGACACTGAGTAGTAGCGCAGGAGGATGCCCCATCCCTGGCAGTGTTCAAGGCCAGGTTGGATGGGGCTTGGGGCAGCCTGGTCTAGTGGAAGGTGTCCCTGACTCTGTGATAGGAGGGTTGAAACTAGATGATCCTTAAGGTCCCTTCCAACCCAAACCATTCTATGCACTCAAGATTGCTGCACATCATCCCACATTTTAAAGTGATGTTTTACAAAACAACTACGAATGTTGAGCAGAACAGACTCCCTCAGATCTCCCATGAAAGTGGCACCCTTAAAATTTTAGGGCCTGCATGTGTTGAACTTCAACACGTAAAAGTATTACCCCTGATCTACATAGGTGTTGAATAACAATTGTAAATAATGAGTTAAAAAAAAAATACAGCTTGAAAACCTATTAAGAAGATTGTTTTAGAGTAAACTTTCAATGCTCTCATAAAGTGTTTTGAACCTAGGCAAATCATAAGTGCAATTGAAAGAGCTAATTGAAGGTCTGATATATGAGAACATGTTTCTGGTAGAACAGATGTTAAGAGCTTTATTCTATAATACGTTTACTTTACTAAATGGCTCTGAGTTTGTTTTAAAGCTGACTTTTATTTTTGTGCTTCAGAGTATATTTCAAGAGTAGAGCTTATTTGTTCAACTTATACCAGTACTTAAAACCTATATCCTTCTATAACTGAAGGATAAAGATGTCTGGAATAATGGACATGGCTAGAATACAATAAATGTAGGAAAACTGTGTAAGTTTGGTGGGGTTTTTTTCCCCCTTCAATGGTCACAACTCAATTTTTTTCCAACAATTGGAATATGTAAGCATAATAAAGTAATGACAGCATCATTTTGCAGTTCCCTATTTTAATCCCAATGAATTAAAACAGGAAACTGCATAAACTTTCCGTAACACTGTTTTACCTTTGAATTAGGTTTAGGACTGCATCATTCTTCTGATTACTGGAATCAAGTTAAAGGACATTAAAAAAATAAAACTTTTACTATCTTCTCCGCATGGCTGGCAGTTTTCTAGTCGAGCATGCTGACTGCAGGATAAAGCCACACTTGATCAAAATATCAAACACTATTCTTTCCTAAATTTTCCTGAATACCTAACAAGGTTTTGGAAGAAATACCTGACCATCAGTTGGATTTCTAACCCTTGAATAAACAAATTGACCGAGTAAAACAGAGAGATAAGAGGGTACTGTACTGCATTGCAGTTTTATTTATCTTTTCTAAAACTGCTGATTAGTCAGTGGTCATAAGACAGCATTCACAGACAAAAAGGCACCAATTTCATTAAATGCATACTTATTAAAATACTAAAATTATCTGAACCAAAGGCAGGATTATTGGTAAAATGAGACAATACAAGTTCTTTAGCCCCATCACTTTGTGCAGTATTTTGCCAAGCCTGAAACAGCACAGATGATTATTCCACAATGTAAATGCAAGCAATGAAACACAATTAAATTCAAAATAAAAGATAGATAAAAATAAAAATTCTAGACTTAAAAAAAAAGAAATTAGTAAAATCACAATTTCTTCAACATTCATATAAAAGCTCCCAGTGCAGTAAGTGAGGTCAGGACATCTGCCTTCATCAACTGCAAATAATTTTTTCATTGTTTGATTGTAAAACACATTTACCTGACCTAATACAAGAGAGACAACAGCACCATGCATGAAAGTTTCATTAGAAGGAACCGTATAGTATATCTTCACTATAGCGTCTATGTGTCTATAATGAATCCTTTCCACGCAATGAGGAAAGATCTGTCACTCAAGCCAGATTGCTAAGCTATTCCCCTGACACAAGAGGGGCATGAAGACGACAATGGAGAAAGGAAAAGTCATGCAGGTTCATTTTTGTTGCCATGTGAATGTACAGAAGTATAGGAAAAAGGAAAATAATGTCTTTTCACCTAAATCCTGACAATTTTCTCTAGAAAATTTATTTTCATTTCAGAAGGTATATCATCGTATATCACAACACTGCTTCAGGGATAAGGATCTGCTTCCACTCTTTGCATGAGCCAGGGCTGTAAAGGTAGGGTGCCATGGAACACAAGCGAAGAATCTGCCCCATAAATCTGAGTGCAGAAGGATGAATCAGATTTCCTCGCTGACCTTTTTCTGCCAAAAGTTTATACCTGAAGACCAATAAGATGCATATCTAAGGACATTCAGTTTTTTTAAGAAATGCAGAAATCTTCTTCTCAAAGAACCCAACTTCTGTCAACAAAAAGCTAATACATCAGAATACACCAGAAAACTGACGAAGCAGTTAGAATTTAATTTTTCTTTCCTACAAATGCAGTATCCTCAGCACTCACTCAACCAATCAAAGGAGAAGAAAATGATAAAAAAAAGAAAGAAAACCCCACAGGTGTTAGAAGTTTCTTTTATTTGCAGAAGTCATGACTGACCAAATAGATTCATTAACATTCATATGTTGCTATACTATAGTGATAATGGACCATCTAGCTTGCCAATTTGGTGAACCTTTTTCCACAGACTACCCCAAACTAATTTATGCTGAGAATGAAGCTCAATGCTTCTTGTATTGTGTGCCATACAATTCAAAGATAATATTTGCATTTTTATGTCTGAGTAGGGTAAATCTGGAATAAACCTTCTGAAATTAATTGGGGTTACTGTAGTCTTTCTTTGATACAGATCTGTGTGGTTTACAATAAATACAGAATATTTGCACAATATTAAATGGATTCTACTGCAGAAAGATATTCAGATATTTGTGAACAGCATGGCAGTTCATCACCTGAGTGAGAGATTAATCAACCACCACCTAACAAGTGAGGCCATTATTTGGCCATGTGCATATTCAGTTGTCCCTGCAGAAGTGATTGTACCTGAGTGTTCCAGTGTAGCAAGGCTGACTTTGAAACAGCATCTCAGCCCTCTTAGAAAAGTCACAACTGGAAATTCTAGACCTTGAACTTACAAAAATGAAAAACTCAGTTACTACAGTCTTATACATTAGTCCACAATGGACTGCATTCTTCACTTCTACAGCACCAACAATGAAAGCTTTCTAATGCATAGAATAAAAAATAGTTTTGCAAGTCTTGCCTATACTAAAAACCACATAATTCAGGGTACAGCTGAAGAGAAATTAGTTGAACTACTCTCTGAAAGGAGAAAAAGTATGAATTAAAATAAATCAGAACCGATGCTTAGAAATATAGAAAGAAATCTAATAATGCAGTATGTATTTCATTTAATGTTAAGAGTAACTGCTTTTCTCTTCTTGTTCTATTTAGCTGACTATTACACAGGATTCAATGAATAGCCCTGGCAGGAGGAGACTCTTGATATTCAAGGAATTTCACATCCATGACATCATGCAGACTTTGCTCAGCAATATGTATGATATACCAGAGGAGAACATAAATAACAAAGTTGGGGCCAGTACAGGTTCCATTGATGCTAATGGAATTTTGATTGTTCGCTTTCATGAGGTAGGCAGTTTTAATAAAAAAAAATAAATCCCAAAGTGACTCTAACTATCATTCAGTATAACTGACACTGCAGGAAGTGCAATATGCAGTTAGAGAGAAAATTAACTGGTTTATATAGCATATCCATCATGCACGAGTAGTATAACGACTTTGGATAATCACGACTGCTTTTTTCATTTAGCTAAAAATAAATATTGAAAACATAAAGTAATCATCCATACTGTGAAAAAATATATTATTTCTACCTTAAATCACATTGACATCAATCTAATTATCAAGATTCTTGGGAGCAAGTCTCCCCTCTGCAGGATGAAAGAGAGAAGACTGCTACTTCCCCAAAAGACCAAGTCATTATAGGAAGGATACTTTTTGATGGTTTCTCTATGTCTGTGCAAGCGTTCCTTGCTAGGAGATACACAAATAATTTCTGTCAGGTACAATCTTAACTGACAATCATTCTACTAGCTATAGTAGAATGATAGCCTATACTACTATGGGGTTAGTGTTCTTCTGAGACCCATCTGTGCACACTAACACTTCTGCTTCCCAGCTATATAACTGTTTATACATCCATTAGACACATTCACTCCCATCAATCTCATATGGCCCTGTGCACTCTGTGCTGACCGATGCAAAGACACGTATACTCCTGGTATGCAACATCCATCCCTAAACTGAACTGACGCAAGGAATTCCCTACATGACTCAACACAATAACAGCAGGAACAAAGAGCATGGGAAACATGATTTCAATTTCTAATTTACCAATTATATTGCCTTAGTTCCCAGTCTAAATGTAAGAACTTCTGGCATTCGCTTTCACACACTGTGACAATGGTAAAAGACATCTTCTCATCCAGTTATTACCAAATTAATATACTGGAAAACATTGCTTGCATGTAATGAAAAAATAACTAGAAACAACACATGCACACCTCAAAAGCCCCAACAATTATAATCTAAAACCAGCACCACTGTATGTTGCACAATACTGATGGTTCTTTGCACAGAGAATTCAATGATTTAATAAACATCTGATGTATAAGTGAAGAGATCACCATAACATCTGATAAAAACAGCATAAAACTTCATAGTAAACTAAGATCAGAATTACATGTTACCCTGGTTACAGCTACTGATGAATTTCAAAAGGTAGAATTAGCTTGACTCATTCATTGCATGCACTAACTAGCATATGAAAGACAAAAGCTTGACAATGAATTATCACTTGGGATGACAGTTTTGATCTGAACTGCTGTTTCACTAAATGTAAACAATTTTTAATTAGTTTTTTTCAATGACTTCAGGTTGTCCTGTTATTGATAGTACCCAAACTGTTATTTGAAAATAAGCAGAGGGTTTCCTAAAGAAGTTATAGAAGTCTCTGTAATTAATTTTGGTGCGATCTACTCTTCTCAATAAATCCTCTGGGAAATTAACTCAGATACTAAGTCAATTATTTGCATTATACTTCTAATCTTTTAGAGATAAGTTTACTTTGATATAATTCATGAACTTGCAAGATCTCACAAAGCGGGATTTCAACTAACCATTTCAAAAGTCAATGAAATACTATGAAACCTGTTGAAAGACCTTATTAATTATTAATACTGAAGCAATGCCTATCAGTGCTGACTTTCTATATACGAGTGGTTTTCAGAAAATTTTTTTTCTACTCAGCTGAAGGACTTATTTTGAAGACTAGTTACATGCAACACTTCCTACTGTGTTTTCAGATCATCACATACCTGTGGAAATTATTGTCCTAAAGCACCCATATTGTTGTGTCAGGCTTTTTTTAACATGCCTCTTTAAATTATCTCCTGTCATGGGCAACATACCATTCTGTAACTGCAGTGGAATAATACTATTAAGCCAGTTGACCCTATCTTGCAATACTCACTTTGTCCCTTGCAATTCCTAATAACACTGTACTGTCAGGAGATGAGAAAAGTATTAAGAAAACAAATTTACAAGTCTAGAATATGGTGAATTTTGAACACTTATGGGAGATAACTTCATGACCCTGAAAAATATACAATTAAACTGCCATAAAACAAAACACTAGCAAACTTAAATACTGAGACAATTTTCAATTACCTTTCTAATGAATATCAAGAGCATTGCTTGGATACAGATTCCTGCCTAATAAAAGCAGCATTTCAGACTGTTGATAATAAACATTTACATCTTACAAAAGTAATCTAGATGAAGCTTTAAAGCTTGTCTTCCAATGCCACAAACACTTCTTAAAAAAGGATATATAAATAAATCACTTCTCTAATTTATGCTTCCAGTGGCAATGAATACAAATTAATGTCACAAAACTGTTTAGACAGACCAAATGTTATTCAATGTAACACAATAGGAATACAGTTATCTCTAGCAGACATTGAAAAAAACACTGTGAAAATAGTTAACTTAATTCTTTGCAGTACACACTAAGGGACTGAACATTTGAACAGCAGAGAGAAATGAAAAAGATCCGTCTATTGCCATGCTAATTCACTAATTTCACCCAGTTCAGAATTTAGCACGCAAATGAAGGATTATCACTATTTGAAATATACATGCTAAATATTTATCCAGCTAATGAATGTCTTTTCTTTTTTAGAGTTATCTCATATTCAGTTGTACACCTCCCTGTGGTATGGGAGAGTTCCTGACAGAGATTTAATGCTGAAGAAAATGACTGAGACATTTAAAAAGACTAAAAGAATTGCAAAAGAAAGTTTACATAATGTCTGCCTTCAGTGTGCCCTGGGCTCAAACCACTCTGAGGATCAAGCCCTTTTAGCTTCACAAGCTATTTTGGCCATCATTCATGAACTGTCAGTATAAATGACCCCCCATGGCAAAAAAAGGAAAAAAATGGAACCAAACGCAGTGTTCCTTGTAGGTGGAAGTCCCATAATGAAAGCAATCTGAAGATCAATCACCAACAATTCTAGCTCCTACTAGAACTCAGCAATTTTAGGAACAGCAACATTTTCTCAGCCAAGACCTAACAAGGCAAACATCTCCTATCATGCAGTCTTGCAAGCATCTGTTATCAGTAGTCACTTCCTCAACTGTTAATATCCTCCCCCAAGAAGGAAAGAAACAACCATGGGTTTACTTGTAACTTATGCCAGATTTCGATACATTTGATTTTTCCTCTAGTTGTTAATAGCTCATTAAATGTAACTGATTCACAACTGGGACATGAAAATCAAGTATGTAAGGCATTTTAATATTTAAGCAAGTGTTAAAAGTCTTTGAGTTATCTAAAAGCTGAAAGCTTTCCAGATTAACAACAAAGATCAATAATTGCAAGTCTTGTTTCTGAAAGTAACATGGCAGGCTTAACATCTATGTGCCAGAACCCATACAATGCTAAAGTTTCTTGAGAGTTCCATGAAAAGCCTGGGCTCATAACCTGCAAGCACAAGTCACTAGATGACCAACCATGTAGTTTCTTTTAAAGACCATTTTGTGATGATGTTAATGTTTAAGCCTGTCAATAATCAGAAGACCCACATAAGATGCTTTCTTACATTTCTTCAAGCCTATATTTCCTACCCTCCTAGATATCCTACAGTCAATATACTAAGTTGTATTAAATTGTTCTCCACCCTTTCTTTTAAAGCAGGGCTAATACAAATTCAGTGTAAGATTCTGAATTGGTAGAAATAAGGAAAAATTGCATAAATTTACAAGACAGCTAGTAGGAAAGTTCTCTAAGAAAGAATTTGGGTCTGACTTCAGGAATTATCACATATTTCAATAACTAATTGTCCAGTGACTCTGTATGATAACATACACTTGTTTTCCATGTAAACGCTTCCACTTCAACAGCCCTTTTCTACTGCTGCCCAGCCTTCTCTCTGTAGCTAGTTCTAGACCACATGTGTATGGTCTATACATGTTTCTCCCTCATTTAGTCCCTCCTGACTTACACATAAAACCTTCTTTTCCCCTCTACCCTGGTAATTAGCATTTGGAACTGTCCTCTGCTGAATCCCCTAAAAGATCCATTCTTCCCACTCAGATGAGGTAGATGAAAATGATCTATGTAGGTTTATAACAAACAGGAACAGAGTGTCAACAGAGAAGCCTGTACTTTGTAACTATCCAACAACTTACACTTTGGTAGCAAAGCATCCTCTGAATTGTCTAGCAAAATTCATTCCTTAACTGTAAATATTTGTAAATGTAAATGTAAAACTCATTCCTTAAATTAGTAAATAAACTCGGCCAGTACATGCTTAGAAGTGAGACAGAACCACTTGCACCTAACATACATTTTGCATTACAGAGAAGATGACACTCTTCTCAGCAAGTGATATGAGAGCTTATCTTCTTCCCGTTGTGAATGCAATTAGGAAACAACTGATGGACATGTGAGTGAACAGCAGGACCAAGGTTGCTTCACAAGGGTTGACAGACCAAGAGCTAAGGCTGTCCACAGCATGGCAAGAGCAGCAATCTTACCTACCAGGGTGCAGTGCCACAGTATCCAAGCACACTAGGCTGCTACTAGCAATGTGCTCTGGTGGCCATACAGTGATTATTAGACAAGTCCAGGTAACAAAACAAGTCCAAGGTAAATTCTGGAATCTCATTTGGCAAGTCAGGACAGCAGGAGAAAGGGTTAAATACTACACAGCTCAAGAAAGAAGGAGGAGCCATAGCCACAGCCTAACTCCTGAAGAGGTAGAAGAGCAGAGGGTATGTGGTGCAGGCCCCAGGTGAGGGTTCTCCAGATGCGCAAGGTTTGTTGGTGTGCTCAGGGCTCTGGAAAAATGCTATCCTGCAGAAAAACAGTCTCTTACTAGCAAAGGGTGTCATGTCCATCTGAGAGGATGAGAAAAGGATGGCTTCTGCCTTGGAAAATGTGCCCATTTTAACATATACATTGGTCCCACGGAAATCACATCAGGGACTGCTCAGATCTCCTTGTACCTCACATAAGAAACAAGTACTGCTGCTAAAGCCAGCCAGAGCTAGGAGCTGCCTTCTTAAGGCAGGAGTTTAAAAAGGGAAACTGCTGATCTTGACAGCATATCCCCTATTTCCCTATTTACATCTTTACATTTTAAGCAAACTTTATTGATTCTTTAACAGAATGACCTCCTTTTAAACTAATCGGTTAAGAATGACAGTCTTCCTACACAAAGACCTTATATGCACAAAATCATACGTTGACAATAATTCATCATTCTTGTCCCCAAAACATTATTTCCTGGTACCTCATTGAAATAATCAAACCTATCACTTCTATGGAGCTAAAAAAGAATTATATTAGCTGAAACCTGCCTGTAGCCTACATTTTAGCTTGTAAAACAATTCAAAGGCAGTGCTGTACTGGAGGTTTTTCATCTAGAGACAGAACTTCTTTAAAAGAAAATAAACACTATCAAAAAAATAAAGTTTATAACTAATACAGTTTGGCTTGATTAATCTAGGCACAGGAAGAAATTGGCTAATATTCTACACTATAGCTAAGCGAACTAGGAGATGGGAGCAAAAGAGTACTTTCCAGTATGTATGTTTAATCTGCATTTCATTTTGTTCCTGGATGAAAAAGAAAGACCAAGAGAAAACAGCAGAAGTAGGGAAATTAGAACACACAATTTTGGTGGAAGAGTACAATAATTTTCATCAGAACTATATCTATAGTAAAATGTTAAGTTTTTAAAAGTTATTAGTCTTGCCTGCAATACAATCTTAATACTGTATGATTCATGTTTTCTATTTTCTGAGCAAGCATGTTTAAAATTATGAGATGAAAGAGAATGCAAATCATAAAACACTGCATTTTCAAAGTAAAGAGCATCAAAAACTGTAATTTAGTCCCAGGCCTCTGCAATTTCCCAACAAATGTATCATTAATATGATTTTTTAAATCTGCTTGTAGTTACAAATGCGTTGTTCACTTGATTTAAGCCATTGAATCTACATAAGGTGAAAAATTTGCAAAAATAAATTTCTACAAACAAGCGTTTAACCTTCAGTTTTAAGGCTTCAGGATTTATAGGCACAAAATTATAGACACAGATGGTTTCATGAGCAAATTCATGCTCTTAAATATTTGAGTAAAACATAAGTACTTAGCAGGTTTCTGAGACCATTCCTTGACCTAAAAGAAAATCCATGATCAGGCTGATGTTCAACTGTGCTTGATTCACAAGAGAGTTTCACTGTCATCTGTCCTTAGTGCATCCTATCAGTTAACTAAAGTGCATCCCCAGAAAGGCTGAATGTTAGGGATGCTTGCCTAAGCGACAGAAATCTTCCCATCTGCTGTATAAAGCATGCAGACCCTCTGTTCTCTCTCTGCACCCAGGGATGCCTACAGCTGACTACCATAGTGCCCAGTGTAGTAGCAGCCACATCTGCTTTGGAACCACTGGCTCTGCAGTCACAGCGCTGGTACAGCGCATGTCTCACTGGAGCTCCTCACCGGAGCCCACAGGCGCACACAGCCATAGGCACACAAATGCCGAGGTGCTTCCAGTGCCTCCAAGCGGCAAATGCTAGAATAGCAAGAATTGCTTACATTCAGATCCATTTTTTGTTATCTAAGTTTACTTAAGGAATTAGCTATTACCCTATATTATAATAAGAAACATTTATAATTTCATTTCTATATTTTAATATTATGTATTTTAAATGTTTTTTTCAGTTGGAATTCTATTAGCTACGCTTACTCCTACTGCAAAAAAAAATCACAAATTCTCATCAAAGTTCTGGCCTTTAAAGGCAAGTTGATATGTCACCAGTGCAGTATTATTCTCTGAAAAGAGAGAAGACTGCTCTCTAAAAAAAACAAAGAAGAACAGGAAATTGTTTGAAATATTAAAATGTGTCTGCTGTGAACCATTTAAAAGACAATAGCAAGAGAGACCTTTACTGAAAGGGTAATGAGAAAATCACTTTATCAGTCAGTACAAAAAGAGTGCTATGTGAAGATCTTCCCTTGTAGCTTTCTGGTTACAAAAACCCAAGGAGCAGTCAGAGGATACCACAGAAAAAAGAAACTAAGTCAAGAAACTTAAGTTGTTGTAATTTAAGGTGTTACTGGTATCAGTGTTCATGCCTCCAGGATGCCCTAATGTAGACCAAAATGTATTAACATTTATTTTAAGAATCTTTTTCCTCATATGAGATTAGATAAATATAGCTATAGATACTGGGAACATGCATACACTCTACTGATAATCAACAATTGTTAACTGTTGTGATCTGTTCATTCCACTTATCCTCAAACCATCAGCATTATACTGTAAATATCAGTTAGTCTGCAAATGTTTCTAGTCACATTTTGCCTAGGTTTCCCTCATTTTGCTCTCAGATCCTTGTTTTACTGCATCCTCCTGCAGCCGATGCCTGAGAGGCTGTCAGTAGGCTAAAAGATGTCAGGGGAGCTGAGAGAGAGCTGCACTGCTTGCTCCAGGCCCAGATTATGCAGGGATCACAAGAGTTTATTGTAGAGCATACAGAAAGGAGTTAATCCAGGAAGCTGGGAGCTAGTAACCACAAAAAAGACAAAGAAAGGATATCCTGGTATCTGTTGGAGGGACGGTACGGCCCAGCACAAGCAGTCCAGGAGGTTCCTTGATTGTGTGTAAGAAAACTTCCTCTTGCAAGTAATAGAGGAGCCAACAAGGAGAGGTGCCATGCTTGACCTCGTGCTCACCAACAGGGAAGGACTGATTGGGAATGTGATGCTCCAGTGAAGCCTTGGCTGTAGCAATCATGAGATGGTTGAGTTCGAGATCCTCAGGACAGTGAGAAGAGCGTGCAGCAAGCTCACTGCCCTGGACTTCAAGAGAGCAGACTTTGGCCTTGTCAGGAAACTGCTTGGTAAGGTTCCATGGCATACAGCCCTAAAGGGCAGGGGGCCCAAGGCTGGTTGATATTCAAGCTTGAAGCTCAGGAGTGTTGTGTAGCTACTAGAAGAAAATGTGGCAGGAGGGCCAGGAGACCTCCTTGGATGGATAAGGAGCTGCTGAGGAAACTTAGACAGGAAAAAAGCAGCTTATAAAAGATGGAAGCAAGGACAGGCAGCCTAGGAAGAATACAGGGACAATGTCTAGAAAGCTAGGGATCAGTTCAGGAAAGCTAAGGCCCAGTTAGAATTAAATCTGCAAAGGGATGTGAAAGATAACAGGAAGGACTTTAGGAACTTTAGTGATAGGACAAGGGATAAAGGGTTCAAACTTAAACAGGGGAAGTTTAGGCTAGATAGAAGGAAAAAGTTCTTTCTTGTGGGGGTGGTGAGGTACTGGAATGGGTTGCCCAAGGAAGTTGTGAATGCTCCTTCCCTGGCAGTGTTCAAGGCCAGCCTGGACTGAGTCTTGGATGACATGGTTTTATGTGTGGTGTCCCATGGCAGGGGGCTGGAACTAGATGAGTTTAAGGTCCTTTCCAACCCTAACTACTCTATGATTCTGTGAAAAGATTTTGGGGGGTCTTGCATGTACTTTTGTGTAAACTGCATTGAAAACAGTAAAAGCTAAGAAACAATGAATATGATGCATTAAATTGAATAGATTTGGGGAAAACAGTTTTAATAATGGGAGAAATATGCTGCTCTTCAGCCTCAAATTGCTGCAGCATTTCACTGATATAGTTACTCTTTCAGTCTTCGTAAAATAAGGAAATGTTATGTCTTCCATTTTATAGAGGAAGAATTGAAGCACTACATGGAAGAATCACTTGGAAGCATCAATATCACTCTGGAGTACTGACTTAAACCCATGACTCCCAAGATAAAGTAAATGATGGAAATAAAATTCACAGCTAATTTCATTTCAGCTTCCTTTCTTTTTGTTCGGTTATTTGAAAGATTGCCGTCTGTTCCCCATAGATAAAAGTCCTCTATACTCTTAGCAATATTCCCTTGTCTTTTTCCCAGGGTAGAAAAGATGTGGCAGCTGCACCAAAAATTTACTAATGAAGTACGTCCACCAAGCCAGAAGTAATAAAAATCCCTGCTATATCACTACAGTGGAATAACAGAGCATTTGAGTTCATAGAGGCATCACCCCAACACTTCCCATGACCATTAAATTCACTTCTCAGATCGAAAAGAAATTCAATGGGGTAAAATAGCCTTTATTGACTAACATTTTCATTACATAGCACCATACAGCTGAGAAAAGAATAGCCTGTTACTTCTGCTTTCTAATGGATATTTATTACCCTCAGGCATGCTGCAGTGTCAGAGTACTACAGGTGATTAATGATTTTACCTGCTGCAAAAGAGCAATTGCAGAAATGTCCATTTCATTTATTATCTGAGAAACACTACTAAAGTGTAACTATCCAAGTACTTGTAGAGGAGGACATTTTGCAATCAATAATGAATAGACTCAGTCACCTTAAAAGCCATATAGTCTGGAGTTTAGAAGTAACACCTTTTATGAACTGACAGACTTCACCCTGCTGGTGATTGAGTTACTGAATAGCTTCATCTATCAGATGAAGATGTTTTGAAAAAGCCTTGTTACAGAAGAAACTATGCTATCTATGCTGGAAATAGACCACCCTGTCTGGGGATGAGTATGCCACATTAAAAATTGTGGTCCTCCTAGTTGTGCAGTAACTTCAACTTCAGTCACATTGGATTTAAATTAGTTCTGCTGAGATGACATAGTTCACACCTGTATAATTCAGTATATTTATCAGACTTTTCTCAGGTCTCATTGTGCTCCGACTTCCTCTTTTATACCTGACGATGTTTTTGTACCTGCAAAGTGAACAGCAGTTTCGATGCTGCTAGCAACTTAAATGCATGCCAAAGATAAAATTCTCATTTCTAATGAAGGAGAGAAAGAATAACTACAAACCCCAGATCTCAGGCAATATTGCACACATCTACTACATTAAAAGTACGGGTTAAAACCGTTAATTTACAGCAGCAATTTAAATCTGAGCCTCCTGTATGAGGGTTTCTGAGTATTTTAAGTGTCTGCTGCCTGGCTGCTCTCAGGTAGGTGGTTTTCTGTCTTATTTTCATTGTGGATATTAGCCATTTTGTGTATGTCTGTCTTTATCTCTCATTGTGACTGGACCTCGCATTCTGAATTTCTCCAAAGTTTGGGATCAGGAAAGATTAATTTTAGGGAAACCATCATTTTTTAAACAGGAATCCTCTAAATCTTCTACAGAATGTTCCCAACTGATTCTAGTTGTGAACGTTTATTATCCTGAGGGCTTCCACCCTGCTGAATTTCAGAGGTCTTTTGCAAGCAGTTGAGGTGTTAAAAACACTCAGATAAAGGTTACAAGAACCCTCTATAATAAGAAGTGGCAGGCAGCCTAAGTATAAGAATTGCTACTAGTTCCTCCAGCAAAAATTAGCTAGGATAGCGCTGTAATAATGATGGCATTATAGAATATGAGTGTCTCTAATTCCCAGATTGGCTCTTGTCCTGTAACCTACAGATCTGCCTGGGATAATTTCCGTATTCACTGGCATTCATATTCAAGTGCCTTAGCAGCTATCCATGAAGCCTCAAGAATGTCAAAGACGATATTCTGAGGAACAGCAGCTTTAGTGATTTCATAGCCTTCCTGCTCCAGCTGCAGTCTTACCAAGTAACATACACTAGTATCAGTAAAACTTGAGTAACTCCCAAAGCATAACTTGATAAATTATCAGTACTGTGTATAATGGTTTCATGACAGCCTTTTAGGTCATTATGACAATAATAGGGAAAAAGATACTGTACAGCCACATGTCAATACCCCTACAGCATCCACAGTACTATTTCTAAGTGCAAATCATCATTACTTTTTAACTTCCAGGGATTTAGATTTGAGTCAGAACATTTCTTTTCAACCAGAAGACAAAGGTCCTAAATCCCATCCCAGTTTTAAGCAATGCAATTCCTCTGACTCCTGCTGAGCAGTTTCTGTTGTGCACTGATATGAATGATGTCAGAATTAGACAAAAATTCTCAGAACAGTCATGCCTGTTTCTCTTATGTATCATCACACCTAGTGCCTTCAGGTTTTGCTGACACAATGCCTGAGCTTCTCCTCACAGCAATTTGGCTACAGAAGATACTGCAAATGCCTGTGCTTTGGTATCACATTTTATTTCCCCCTAACTTTGTCGTTCTTCAATGGGATCATTCTTGTTTCCTTTTCCCGAAATTAGTTTTTCAGTATTACAAGAACATAAAAATCCTTGCAGAATGAATCTTCCAGCCTTTCCTCCTCTTTTCACCAGTCACAGATTGTTCAGAGCCACATTATCTTAAGCAGCAAGTGCTTATGCAAACCAAAACATCACTGAATGTTTGCCTTCCTCTTTCCTCCTCAAGAGCTTTTATTGCATCCTCCGCAACACTCTCTACCTAATTTCTTTATTTTTCCATTGTGTAACAATGGGTGAAAAGAAGTTACTACCAAATAAAAGCAGCAATATCTTCCCATCCTCTAATAGTCTTGTCATTGTTTTCTCCAACAATGACTTTGAAAGTGACCAATGGATTTCTCTTTTTAAATTCCTGTGTACTCTTCCCTCCTCGATACTTGTTCCCTCTCAGACTTGCCATTCCAGCTAACATTTGGTCTATGAAATCATGCAGAAACAAATAGAAGTTAACCTGGATTTTCATCTCTCTGGGTCCTCAGGTGTTTCAAGAAATACAAAGTAAGTTACTTTTGGCAAAAAATAGCAAACCAACAACATTCTGCGAGTACTTCTACATGCTTCTAAAATATTATAATGCAATGTTTTTACTTTGCATTTTTTGACTGGTGAGAGACTATTTTTACAGCTTTTCCTTTCATCTCAACCAAAGAAAAGAATGCGTCTAGTACTTGTCATATGGACATGGCCATACTGGCAGGAAACTTGCATAAAACGCATTTGTTTGTTTTATCTAAATAATCCCATTACCTGCCAGCAAATAGTGTAAACAATGTGGTGCACAGAAGCAGATACCAAGCTGGATTTGAGTCAGTAAGCTAATGAGAAAAAAAACTAACTTATATTTCAGAGTACAGGAAATACTCCTAGCAAGTATTTTTGACTCTTACTTTGCTCACATCAAAACCAGATTGCAGAAGTAGCTCATTTCATTTCTCTGCAAACCAACCTAGGGATAGAATATTCACAGAAAGGTGGCAGAACGTAGCCAGTAGAGTCAAAAATATGTAACTTTGGGGGAACGTTAAGGGAACACTACAAAGCAAACCTTTTAGTTTGCTTTTTATCAAACACTTTAAAAATGTGGCATTTTATAGGGCAGGTTAGAAGTGTAATGTTTCTAAACCAGTAATAAGTACTCAGTTGATCAAACATGTAAGGAAAGCACTTAATAGTTTTCCAGTCTTGTCCAAATCTGTCATACATTTGGCTTTTCAACCCATATCCTCACAAGATGGTCTTAAAGACAAATGTGCTTTGTTTTCTCCCACAGCCTTAAGAAGAAATGAGTGTCCATCTCAAAGCATAGTGAAGCAAAGAGGTATCAGAACTCTGTAGACACTTCAGACTGACAGGCAATGTCAATAAATAAATAGTGAAACAAGAGGATGAGAAAAGTACAAACAACAAAGGAAAGAGAATGGGGAAGTGAGAGCAAATGGAGGCTTTTGATAACTGTATAAAAACTGGGGAGTGCCATGAAATCTTGGAAGGCTAGTGGAAACTGACCTGGAGATCGATCATGTGTCATTCCTAAACTACTTATTACCTTGTCTTTTCTTACGCAGCATGTGTGGAACTGGGTTTTGGTCCAGACCAGCACTTAGCAGATTTAAGAGACACGGCTACATGATACAGTGTACACACAAATACACATAAGACAAATTACAATGACAGGGCTATATTTCTATTGAAGAATGCAATATGTGGCAGGGGAAGAATCCCCCTGGCCAAACAGCTTTCAGTGAAGCTTTGATAAAAGATCTTTACTTCTGAAGGGTTCAACTTAAAAAGAAAGAAAGAAGTGATATGTAAGCTGCAGGCAACATCCAACATACCACACTGTAAACCCAGAACTCAGTAAACAGAGATGGTTAGGAAGCTCACAGTGTGCACAATGTGTTTGTTATATTTAAATTCTGAGGATTATTATTAAGCCAAATATATAATAATAACTGTATCACAGAGCAAAGAAAACAAATTGAAGTCCCCAAAACCCACAACAATCTAAATGCGGGGCTGAGAGAATAAGAGAAACGCGTACTTAGCATATTACCCTGTTATGAGTTTCAAAGCTTTAACACTTTCATCTATCCCATCAGACCACTATGTGTGAAAACAAACATAAAAATGTATTCACTCTCCTTCTGTAGTCTTAATTCAGTGCAAGCATGGGTTGAATATGAAAATGTGAAGATCACTTTCCACCTTGTGCTGTAAAAGAGAAATGTGTTGCTTCCTGAAGGAGATTTTGCTATGAAAGGCCCCATATCACTGCATGAAAACTGTGAATTAGAGGTGAAAACATAAGTAAATGGATAATAGAAATTCTTTTGAGAGAGCAACGGAAGAACAAAAGAGGCTAATATCTTATTCTGTAAGTAGCATCTTAGGGTTTTGCATAACATTTTGAATGGAAGCAAGAAGCCTCAAAAATCTAAAACCATACTTCTGTGTAGTTCTAGCTATCATTCCCCTGTTCCTTCTTGCCTTTCAAGCTACATCACTGCAGCTACAATAAAATACACACAGGACAGAACTGGTTTACATGCCTTTCCAAGGAACCACACCTGAAGTCACTTAAGAGGTGTGCACTACTGAATGAAGTGGGAATGCTGCTGTTAACCTTAACAGAGAGAGAGTAAAGCTTAAGAGCATAATAAAACAGCCCACTGACTTAATGGTGCTTCTCACTGAAATCATGTTATATCTGTGGTCTGTGATCTGTGCATATTCCCAAGTGACTTGGCATGCTGCAGGTTTTATCATCAAACAGTTTAAAACTTTCTTACACTAGCCAGGACTATGAAACTACAAGAGACAGCTATAATTCCTTCTCTCCTTCAGTCTCACTTCACTGAAATGAGTTTCATTAAACAAGAGTGAAAAAAAACAAAAGGTCATTCTGCCAGCTCTTAAACAAAGGCAATTTTAAGGCTCCAGGACCTGCCAGAGGTGGGCAACAAGTCCTGTTGTAGTAGTGAAGGGAGGATGGACAGCAAGGGATGAACAGGGTGGTTGACATTTGTCATGGGTTCAGCAGTAGCAGTCATTTTTTCTCCTTCTTAGTGGCTGGTGCAGCGCTGTGTTTCTAACTT
>WYDI02029415.1:32875-75190 GCA_009867235.2 Psittacus erithacus | reverse complement strand
CTGGAATGGGTTGCCCAGGGAAGCTGTGAATGCTCCATCCCTGGCGGTGTTCAAGGCCAGGCTGGACAGAGCCTTGGATGACATGGTTTAGTGGGAGGTGTCCCTGCCCATGGCAGTGGGGTTGAAACTAGATGATCTTAAGGTCCTTTCCAACCCTAATTATTCTATGATGCTATGAACACTATTCCTTGTTTAAGTCAGCAAATGAAGACAGACAACCAAAATGGGTTCAATATGGAAAACTGTACAAGTTACCACAACAGTACTTTACCACATAGCTTCATATGCTACAAATGTGGAAAAGCAAACACTACAATATACAGCTTAGATGCATTAGGCTGGTAAGATACTGGGGAAGTCCCTCTTGGAAACTTACAGACACACATCTTTTTCAAAATCCTCTTAGCAAGCATTTGCTTGAGTCACACCAACACCAGCTTTCTCAGTGCTACATTTCAGCTTTATAAGGAGAAAAACTATTGCTGCTATTGATTGCCAGACTTATTAAAAACTTAATTCTTTCCTCTAACAGACAAAATTTCATAGAAGCCTTCCCTTAGCATGTATAAACTACCCAGAATTTAAACTACATCTACACTAGCTTTCTAAGAATACCCGTTTTTTCATGTCATTAAATAGCATTTCTCAAGCTGTATCATATGACTGCAAAAGTAGTATGCAAAGAAATATAACAAGAAGGAGCAAGGCTGCACTTTGCTTAAAGATATTTCAAGCGTGGTCCTGCAGGGTGAAGCAAAGTCATCCTACATACAGCAGGGGAACAAAGCTGCTCTCCCACACCCCAGGGATCACTACCAAATCTTAAGGAGGAAAAGTTAAAAGATAAGTCACTAACAAAAGAGCAAAACCAAAAAGTAGCTCTGGCCCAAAATCGGGGGTATCACTCTCTTGTTCTTGTTTTCCACCCCTCCCAGTTGGGATGCATGAATTATCTCTTCTTTAGTCCCCCTCCAAACATTTTGGTGTCACTTGCAAAGCTTTTTGTTCTGGTGCACTTAGCAATCTACCGGACCTATGCCATTTTACATATGTGATGCGTAGTATTATTTATTAGATGGGACATGTATTTGCTCCAGAAAAATACAGAACTTTACTCTTATGAAGAACCTTCTTATATTGCTATAGCAATAAAAGAAAAAAATAAAAATAAATGCATACTACTTTTATTGTTCATTCTTTTTTTATTAACTGTTTGCACTGTCATCTGTATGCTTCAATTGCACAGTCGTGTATACCTACTCTCAAACTAAAAGCTTTTCTCTTCCAGCTCCCCATACAAAACTACAGTTGTACTTCCAAGTACATCCCTTACTGCAGGTAGAAAAAGAAAGGAAGAACCCTCCACAGCTCTGGATCACTCCCACACATGGTGCCAGGACACTATGCAGACAGGCAGCTGAATTCCCCTGCCTGCACGTTCTGAAAAGAGCAGCTTGCTGCGCTCGCCTGTCTTGTGTCACTCAGCACTCTGGGTCATGGTATGCAAAATGGGAAGACAGCTCCATGATTCAGTGCTATTAATAAAAGGAAGAGCTCTCACAATGTATTTGTGACCTACTCCAATGTATTACTGTGTATTTATACTTTGTTAGATAATGTTGTTAAAGAAAGCAGAGCTATGAAAAAATTTGTACCAGAAAATTCCAGCTGGCAACATTTCAAAAACTTTGGCATTATTAGGATTAATAGTTACAATGCTTATTGCAGAAACTACCAGGTCCTTACAAAACATCTGGGATCTGCTGAAGCCAATGCACAGCATATGCTCTGAGCCAGTTTCTTCTGACGTACAAAACGCTGCAACCTTCTGCTATTAAACAAAGCAGAACCATGTGAAACACACCCTGTTTCACAGTTTATTAACAAAATGTCTACCACGAAAAACAACCTCAGGTATGTTAGGGTGGCCACCTTAACGTCTAGAGCTCTGATTCCAGCAAAGGGCACCTTGAGCCAACAAGTTAACATTTGTTTCCTTCAGCAGGATTGCTGGTGGGAAAAAGGAGAAAAATTAGCCTAAAAAAAAAAAGAAAAAAAGGCAGGAAGTCAGCTTTTGATTATTTTGTATCAGTTAAGAAAAAGCCCTTGCAATCAAGAACTATATTAAGACTCTGTCTCCCCAAGACTCTTGCATTTCTGCCTTTATTTCAAAGCTAGGAAGCTAATCGGAATTCATCAACTTTAAATTTTCACCTGAGAAACTAAGGGCAAAGAACCAGTACTGCTATTTTGAGTTTCTTAACAATTCTCAAATCAGAGGCCTTCTTCTACTACAAGAAAGGATGCACTTTGCTTCTGCACACTCCAGATATTAACCTGTTTGACATGGAATTTCTCAAGCTGCCTGTGAGAGGAAAAGATCCTTCAGACAGCCCAAAGATCTCTCTGCAGCCCAAAGGCGCATTTAACGGGGCACAGCATCTCTCTCCACATCTTCTCCACTGCAAGACAAGCAAATCAATGTCATGATTCCATGTGGGAACCCCCTGGGACCTGCACAAAGTCCTCCTGAAGCCAGTGGAGCTTCGTGGGCAGAGAGGGGGGCCTGGGAGTGGGACTGGATTGGACCACTTTGCCCCTTAAGGGTGCATTCTGAAGTACAATACACATGGAACTTAAGTGCATGAAAACAAGCTTGGCAAATGCATTTAACCTCTGAACAGGCTTCTTTATTTCACTCCACAGAAATATTTCATGCTAAAACAGGAGCAACAAGACTTTGTAAAGCAGGCTGCTCTTTCAAAATGGAAAACATTGCAAAAAAGAGGGAATAAGCAAGCATGAAGTGCTGCCCCAAATCACTTCACGGATTTGCAGCTACAATGAGGTCACGTTTTCATCACCTTTCCACAGCTCGTAAAATGTCATCAGAGAGGGAAAACAAAATAACAAGGTGCGAGTGCTCAAAACAAGTCTCATTGTCCCTGCTCCAGTACTTGCTCCTAGAACAGCCTAACCGCCAAGCCGCATGACAAAGCTGCAAAAGACATGGATAAGGCAACATGCAGTTCTCTGAGTCCCAAATGAGCTTCCTCAGTTTGGGAGCAAAAGCAAAGATCCACATCTTACAGCCTAGCAGTGTACACTCTTCATGGCTGGGCACTGCTCTCCCCTCCCTGTACAGCAAACATTCAGTAACTATTCCAAGCACAAACCATCCACCAAAATGCATTCCACTGCTTCAGTGACCAGAAAGCGTTAATAATCGTTTTCATTTACAAGGAGGAGGAAAAGAAAAAATCCAAGCAAGACTGAAAGCATGGGGACCTGGGCTGGGTGGGTGTTTGTTTTAAAGCAGCTACCCGCATCTGCCGGACCAGCCACATTATCCCAGCAACACTGGGAACGCTCACAAAGGCCAGAAATGCCCCCTTTTCAAAAGGGCAGTTTAAACGCACAGAAACTGGGTCAGCAGCAGGCCACAGAAAATACCTAAGCAGGCAGCAGGCACCTCGTGGGTTGTAGGCAGCAGGCGTGCAGCAAAGGACCGGAATAAAAGACACAACACACCAAGACAGAAATCAGACAATAGCTATCGAAGAAAGGCAGTTAACAGCAACAAAGCACGTAAAGCACGGGTCAAGGAGTCGGTCAAGTACAGGCCCTTCAACTCCCTACCCTCCTCCTGTTGCCAGGAATCAAGATTTAGACACAAACCAGCGATGCACATGGCACACAAGACTAGCAGCCAGGCACAGAAACTAAGCCGGCACGTTATATCCACAAAACAAAAAGGAACTACAAAACTTATCCTACAACATTTCAGGGCTGCTCACTTCCTGAGGGCAGCACAGTGCTCCCTGTTGTTTCAGTTGCATTTAAAAAAAACCCAAACAACACAAATTGCATGATTTATGCCCTTATATAGAGTTAGCATATTCTTCATCTCTGTGTTCAGGTCTTTACTGTTTGCATGCTTACTGATGGGCAGAGACCTTAATTTTAAAATGCCAACCCACAACTTCAGTCAATAGGACAATGTAATTCAGCACAAAAATATGTGCGCAGGCAAAATAGAAAAGGTGACCTACAAGGTCACTAGTGAGGTCTGACTTGCTGACTGCTTTGTACCCTGTGCAATAGCTGACATTAAACGAGTGTGCAGCAGGACTGTTGAACACTTCAGACAGAGTGGGGAGACTTGATTCCATTTTGCACAGACCTTTAAAATCATTTTACACTGAAATAATTTTACATATAAGCAGTGGTGGTGGTTATACAAGGCGCAAGCAGTTACGTATCAGTCACTCCCTCCTTTCTCTCATTTCACTTCCTTTTTGCTATTGTGTGTCTTTCCTTTCATGGTTAGATCGCAATCTGCTGTTGTCCCTTATCAGTTCTGCCTATCACTTAAAAAAAGCAAGCTTTCATTTTTCTCTTCCTATCAGTATCTTTGCTCACTTTGCATTTTTATCAGCGGCACCTTTTTTTCTTTTCCCTCCTTTTTTCCTCTCCACAATCTTTTGTCATTTTTTCTTGTTACCACACTTCCTCCCCTTTCCCCCGGCTCTCTGGCAATGACACCCTGTCCTTCCTCCACTGCCAGATTCTAGCTCAGACAGGTTCAGCATCACATCTGAGCAGTTTCCGGCACTGTGCTAGGCAAGATGTCTCACCGGCACCACGACTCGCCAGCCACCCAGCCTCTCCCAACCAACCATGCATGGATGGCAGCGTTCTGTTCTGGTAGCATTTTGCATTCATCAACACGCTACTCTGGACTTCAGTAAGATACCACAGAGCTGAAGAGGAGTGCCCTATGCACTAAAGCAGATGGAAGCCGTAAGCAGCAGCTCCCCAGGAAAGGTCTGGGGGTTGCTGGGGTGCCCTTCGCTTCTGCAGCAGAAAGTCCTGTGGTACCCATGGTGCAGGCTGCCAGTCACAGACACTGCCCCTGAACACCACAGACTGAGGCTGGGCATCTCAAGCCTCTGAATCTGTACAAAAACCTGAGCAGAGAGGGCAGGCCAGGATCATTGCGCAAGTCAGAAATGCTGCAGGGTTGAAAACGCTACTGCAGCTTCACCTGCCACCTTGCCCTCAGCGAGAAGGGGAAGCTGTGGAGGCAGGAAAGCTTCAGGGGATATGAGTACTCCCTCACCCTGGGCTCTGAATTTAGGAAACCTGTCATTCCCCCTCCCTCTTGAAGTGATGGGAAAAACAAGCTGCTCCCGAGAGCAATACAAAGCAGCTAAATTAAAGTCCCTTTGATCATCTGGTGAAACCTCTCTCACTGCAGGCAGAGCCAGAGGTGACCAGCCTTCCAACATCTAAAGCTCTGTCCCAGAATTAGTCCTTCACTACTGCCCAAGTGCTTCCCCACAGATAAGAACACATACTGGTGGTGGGGATGGAACCTACCTGTCACCAAGGGCGAGCCCCAGGTCACAGGGCAGGTAAGTTCGACTGGCTACTATCCTTACAGCTCTTCCATTGCCTTGGAAAACATTTTTATCATGATGCAATCTGACCACTGCCATACTCTCTCTATCCTTAACGCTCTTTCAAGCAACATACGGGCAATGCACAGATGCCACAATGGCACTGTAGGATACTGCACTGTTGTAATTACAGGGAAACAACACTGCAAAGTAGTCTCATGGCCTCAACAACATCACTGGTTTTCCCCATTTAGCCACCACTTTGCTGCCACCTCCTTCCCCTCAGATGCTCAGCCTCTCAGACTCTGGCTCCCCATCAGGTAATGGCTCTGGGCTGCTGCATCCATGGGATTGGTACCAGTCTCTCCAGAGAGAGCTGCACTGGGACAAGGGTCTGATAAGCCCAGAGGGGACTAAATAGGAAAAACCAGCGCTTAGTGCAATTTTGCAGTGTAGTTTGTTGCAAGGCAAACATTACTCGGTATCCTGCCAGACAGCAGGGATTTAATGACAGAGGAAAGAAAAATCACCCCTCGTTCTTCCGCATCACACAGCAAAACCCCAGTGCCCCTTCACCCAGAGGTGGAGCCACAGGTATAACCCTGATACTGGGCAGTACTCAGTAATACTGACAGCATCACTACTCCAAAATGCTTGGGATCTGTGATTAGTGCATGGTGCAGGAGTTGACCTGCTACAGCATTACTTCAGCGAGGAGCTAGTGCCCAGTGCCTAGACTGGCCTGAACCATGACTGTCCCAGCCCTGTGGGTGATGACAGTCACTTACTAATAACTTTGGTCCTAAAATGAAAATCTTTCATGTTTCAATTTCAGAGAGCAAACAACTACACTCTGTAATTTCTGCATTAACTCCTGCAAATGCAACCAAATCTTTCAGGACAACATCTAGTATCCACAACTGTGAAATTCCACGCAACGCACATCTCCATACTCTAAGCAGCGCCTCAGTAGCAGCAGTCACAAAAGTAATTAAACTTTAAAATTACTGCTTTGATTTTCTACCGATTTTTTTATGAATCACTAAAATTTACCCTGAAAGAAAATAAATCTACTGTACTGTCATATTTCAGTATAATTCAACCAACTGGATTTGCTTTTTATCCTAAACTCTCTAAGGATTCAGCTCTGTTGTGCAATGACAACTGCTACACTACATGAAGGTGGGTTTCAGACAGAGCAAAACGCACCCATAGAACACACTTGTTTATAAAACATCCAGCCTGTAACAGATGATCAATTAACAGCTTTTACATATTCCCACCAAGAAAAGCTTTGAGAACATGGTGCACTTTGCTCTGGCGCTCTGACACAGAGCAGCGAGGAGGCCCAAGTGCCTCATGGCATTTTCTATGGCCTGTGGAAGCGGCATCTCTCCTCCAAGCACACTACAGCCATGGAGTTAAAAGGCAACACAATGTACAGGAACCTCAAGACCTTGGAAAACAGACAAAGGATCCTCCTCGCAAATAACACACAAACAAGCACACATCTGTTTTTTCTCTCTCCAGTGCTAAACACATCACACTGAGATTGCTGGCTCAGAGCCCAAGAAGTCTCCAAAGTCCCTCTTTGTTCCAAGTGTATTCCCAAACACTGCTCCAATAAACATGGACTGGTCTTCTAACTGCCAGCAGCTGGCACTCAAGCACATGCACATGTACCCATATAGCCCAATTTCAGTTTGATACATGACTGCTGAGCCTGCTTCTGTTCCCTCTGATAAGAAACAAATACCTACAGCTAAAGGACTGCAAAGAGTTGCCTGGTCCCACCAAATCCATGCGCTGCCCACAGAGGAACTGTTCAGAAGTGCTCACAGCGGAAAGAGCACCAGCAGGAAGCTGGATGACAGATGGCCTTTTTTTGGCTTAATTTTGATAACTAGAAATCACAGAAATGACTGAAGCACCTTCATAGGAAAGGTCAAGATTTCAGTGTGCCAACACATTTAAAAAGTCATTAAGTATTAACATTTGGATCCACTGCTTGCCAAACACTGTCAGCTCTTTAATAACTGTGCAGGAGTTGATGGCAGCACTTGCAGTGACTCAAAGCCAGTCTCTAGAGCTTCCAGAAACATAAGAGCCTGTATAACAATCCCATTCTGGACTCTCTCTTCGGACTCACAAAAGCTTTTCAAGCATATACCCACCACACAGGTGACCAGGAGAAGCCTTCCAGTAAATCAGGAGGGGGAACAGGGCTGTAAGAACATGGCAGAATTCAGGGGCACAGAGAAGAACAAAGAACAGTAGAACAAGAGAGATTATTAGCTTCCACTAGATCAGGTATAAGCATTCACACATAATTAAAAAAGGTTGGGAAATTCCCATGCAGAAGATCAACATGTGTATGTTGATACTAGCACTAAGATAAGCAGATTACAAACTGGCCATTTATCTCTTTCTCCACTTTGTAAAGCAGAGACTGCTTATTTAATTCGGAGTTAACTTTTTCTTTTTTGAGACAGAGGTACAGAGATATGTGGCAATGAATTATGCTTCAGTCTCTCAGAAAATAACCAGGTTCTGGAGAGAAGCATTAAAACAATGAGCAGCAATTTAAATAACTGGAAATGATGGAAAAGGCAATAATTTATACATTCAAAAGAAACAGAATGTATGTGAGAACATTTTTAGACTTAAGGTCACTTTTTCTTCTTCACATATATCATTCAAGGTTTCTGAAAGTTTTCCTAGCATTCTGAAGTGTGTGAAATTATCATTCTATTGATATACAAGTGTTTCCAAAGGCCAGATCAGTTTCAAATCTTAGGACTGCAAGGGAACTGAGGTAGTTTATAATGCAAGCTCAGCTGCATTACTGCAAGCGTCACCATTTGATCACCCAAAAGAAAAATTTCTAGGCTTAAAAAAAGAAGTGAGTTGTTTTCTGCATTTCCTCACATTTCCTTAAGGACCTTCCTGCTGTGAGCAAACATTTCAACATCTTTTTAGCCTAGCTCAGAAGGCCCAACTTCTAACTGAAGCACAGAACCACAACCCAGAGTCAACAGAGCCCATGCTTTCAACAGAACTGATTATGATTCACTATCTTTACTTTTTCCTTTTTACTTCCAAGTCCTTAGATCTTCTTCATTTGTCTTCATGAAGTTTTGAAGTAGAAGTTGGCTTTTATCAGGCAAAAAGTATTATTTTGCACTTCAAATTTCTTAATTTTGACATCCGCAGAGCTCCGGTATCCAGGTGGATGAGATGGTAAACCACTGATTACAGCTTATCAGCTACTGCAACAGTATCCTGAAGCAGGCAAGTGGCTGTCAGAAGATGAAAACTTCACCAAAACCAAAACCACGGGGCTACTTCTCAACCTTCTCTTGAAAAACATTTTCCCTTCTCTCTCCTCTACCTCACAAGTCTGAGCAAAAGAAAACTTATTCACAGTGACTGGTTTTGACTGAGGAATTCCCAAGTTTCAAATTTATACAAAGTCCACTTTTGTCCTACAGAAAGTAAGGTCTCTCTGTACATACATGTAAAAAAAATACCCTGTGTTGTCCTTTCTCAATTATATTTTCATTGCACATTCTGAAAGTTACCAAGACACACACACACAAAAAGAGTAGCTTTATTTGCATGAACACTTTGGGGGGCAAGTGATGGAGAAGATGATAAGCTGACTATTAACACAGCCAGCTTTGCCCTCTATCTTCCTTATCTCAGGTGACAGCCTGGACATAACATAGAATGGTGGACCCCTTATAGGACAAGCAGATACCTAAATTATTCATAGTGACCATGTGTTTCTCCTAAGCAATCATCTTATTTGATTAAAGCAAACTCTTCTATAAACATAAAGCAAATATTTGCAGTGAGTACTCAGAACTCTACAGGAGAGTTAATACACACTGATGTCAGAAGCAAGTGTAATATCTGAAGAACTTTTCTTCTCCCTGAAGTAGGAAGGGCTATTCTGTCCTAATGAAGAGGTTGGTCATTCTGCAATAACCATCACAAAGCAAAAGTCTTTTCCCAAAGCAGCTACTCAAGAAAGCAGATAAAAAATGTTTAAGCTCATGTAACTAAGGTGGGCTTTTAAAACTTAGGCTTGAATTTATAACAAGACTGAACTGAAAGGGGTACAGATGAGCTATTTGCTTTGTTTTCCTATGAATGTTTTTACTTACACTACTATGGCAAACACCAAAATTACTGAAAGGGCTTCTTCACCTATATGCTTACAAGTTCTCCACTCAGAGCCACAGCCAGGGTGGAAGTGCAGCTTTCCCTGTCAAATAAAAATACACGAGACAGTATAAGCCAGGTTTGTGTTACCTTTGAGTCTCCAGGAAGATAACAGGCAGGTAACAGCACTGCCTAAAACACTCTATCACACTGCATCAGACAGACTTCAGGGAACTTTACACCCAGCTTATAAGAATCAAGGCAGCATGCTGGGGTTGATTCAGGAGCGAATTGTACAAATTCCTGAAAGGGAGCAAGCTGTTGTTTTGGGTTTGGTTTGGGGCTGAGGGGGTGGTTTTGTTTGTTTGTTTGTTTCTGGCTTTTTATTTTTTATTTTGTCATGATTTGCCAATATGCAGCAACAGAAAAACTACAAACCTAAATGCACATAGGGGGTCAATTTTCAGATTGCTGACATTGGTCTATTATATTACAGATGCCTATCATTTAACTGCATAATATTAAAATTATGGCGAATTAAGCTCTCTTAAGGGCAACTAAGAAGCAGCTACTAAAGTAGTAAAAATCATTTATTAATAACAAATTACAGATATAAAGCAAAATCTTTTGTGGCCCACTGCCTACAAATCAGAGGGATTAGCCTGAGATTAACACGCATTTTAAATTCATTATTAGTGTATTAAAATGGAAAAGTAGAAGCATAAAAAGAGAGCTCTTATTCCAAACTACCTATAGAAGGAGTATGCATGAGTTATGGGGACACTAAGTTTACAAGGATTAGGACAAGGACAAACATGCCACAGCACCTGCGTTTGCCGCCTTCTGCTCTCCTCTAAGCATATAAGCATGTCCTAACATCCCCTTTTTCCAAACAAGGAAGGCTAAGTTGAACAAGAAAAATGCTAGCTACACAAAGGACCTGCAGGGCACTCACAGCATGTGGCTGCTTGGCAGCAAGAGCCGACCATCCCCATGTGTTTGCTGAATGACTATACCGACAGCCTGCATCACCATTAAACCTGTCTCTGCTCCTGCGTAGCTTTGCAGCCAGTACTGAAACTAACACAGAATGGTAAATAAGACACCATATGCCCTTTTGTCCCAGCTGCTCAGACCAGGACTGTCCTCATCCTAAAGGCCATGCATTCTGGGTAGACTTTACTCCAAAGCATAGACTACAAGAGAAGCCTCCAAGGCTATCCATCACACAGATGCAAATGGTTTTCCCTTCTCCTACCCAACAGCTATTGATTCGATAAAGCATTACTCCCAACAGGACATTCTCCCTCTCAGCCCCACACCTTTGGAGACTAATCTGCTCACTTATCTCATCAGCAGTGAACAGAGCAGCAGATCTGGCTGGGCTTCTCTGCAGCTCCTCCTGCACTGCAGTTGATAAGGGAGCAGGGAGGCAGCCTTGGCACGAGTACCATCACACAACCCGAAAGTGGGAAAAGAAAGCAAAGAAATTAACAGAATAAAAGAAAGATACAGGACACCAAAATGTAAAGCAATTTATTTGTCCGTTTAAAAAAGGTTATTATATGTGAGATAGTTTACTTCAGTAGCACATATTCACACATACATCATCTTTGCATACACTAATCCTTTCACAATCAATAACCTCATAGCCCTAGCTGGGAGGAGACTGTCACTGCTACTGTTTGTACCAGTATAGAAACTGGGGTAAAGACACCCTGTGTGGCTTTTCGAGGCAATGTGAGCCATATGAAAGCACAAGTGCCAATTTTCAATTACTACACCAAGATTGCTTTCATTTCTCAAAGTCAGATTGCCACCCATAGATGACAAAGTCCATTTTAGGTCAGCATACAAACCAATGTACAGATCAAACAGTCACCAGGCTGACCACGGGCTTCTTCCAACCCAAGAGGGCATACAACAGCAAGAGAAATACATACATACCATCAGGGCTTCTTCAGTGAAAGCAGGCAAGATTTTGACAAGTGGGATTGCAACAGCATATCAGTAACTAAATCTGGCCATGCATCACCTTTAAAGTATTTCAGTTAACCTCAAGTAGGACTTATGCCCAGAACAGAAGCAGGACAGCTCTTTGCAAAACACAGCACGGCTGTCCCATTTAAGGACTGTAGGGACAGGACAAGGGGTAATGGGTTTAAACATGGGAAGTTCAGGTTAGATATAAGCAAGAAGTTCTTTACTGTGAGGCTGGTGAGGCACTGGAATGGGTTACCAAACAAGCTGTGAATGCTTCATCCCTGGCAGTGTTCAAGGCCAGGTTGAATGGGGCTTTGAGCAACCTGTGCTACTGTGAGGCTTCCCTGCCCATGGCAGGGGGGCCGGAAGCAAATGATCTTAAGGTCCTTTCCAATCATTCCATGATTTGCCAGTAACTCCAGATCTTAGAAAGCCATAGCTTTAGCTCCTCCATCTGGTATGAAACACAGTACAGCTGGCCTAGGCCACTGCTCTCATTTCAGAAGCGACTGAAAGCAACTTAGGGACAAATAAATAACCAGATAGCTTGACTCGCTAGCACACAGCACTGTCATGCCATGTCCCAACTAAGAAAAAAAAAAAACAACAAACAACAAAACTAAGCAGTTTTTTTGTTGGTTTTTTTTTTTTTTACAACCTGTATCAACACAACACAGTTCTGCAAAAGGAACAGTATTTTGGACGAAGCAACACACACACAAGGGAACAGCTGTCCCTAACAGCATTTAATACAAAGTTCAGCAAGGCAAAGTTCATCAGTGAATGAATTACAACATATAAAACAGAGATAAAAGATTAAAGCAGCAATAGTTCAACCTGCCACCCTGGCTGTTCCAGGTGGAAGCATACGTAAGGGGAGGAAGAGTAACACTGACAGTTCCTTCCACAACAATTTGTTTCTTCATCTATAAGAGACCCCCCAACTTTGTTGGCCTTCTAGCAATTTTCTTCTGTAAGCTTTTTTTTGTTCTTGGCTTCACATTACCCTCTGTGCTCCCAAATGTGTTTCCCTAGGGATTTTCACCCAAGCATAACAGGTGCATGTGTGGACATCTCATTTCCACTCCTTTACTTCTGTAGTACTTTATATGAAGTAAATTTCATTTCTTTAGGCACCCAGCAAAACCTGAAATTAGTAGTCCCTTGGTGATTTGGTGAAACTACAAGTAGGATACAACAGCAGTGACTTACCAAGCAAAAACAAGTTAACCAATAGTGAAGCAGGTTTGGGTGCAACTCAGTAAAAACACCCATTCCATGCATACTGTAAAAATGTCTTACTATATGCAAGGGCATTAATGTTAACTAAAAAGCTTCTTCCACACAAACTGCAGCTTTTCTGCCCCCCTTTTTTTTTTTTAAAATACACAAGGATTTCTGCTTCTTTTGTAAAGAAAAAAATAATTACAACTATTAACAACTTAATAAAAGCAAATTTCACTCTCACAAGTCAGAATCAAGCATATATTCTAGGAAGTCTTCATGTAATGGGGAGGTAAACTGAATTACAATCTAAATGATTGTGGTACTCAATACAAGTTTAGGTTGAAAAATATTAGTTTAGGATGGTACCTTTCAAACAGTTTAAGCACTCACTGATACCATCAAAACTATCTTTCAGCTCTTCATTTCAAAACACTTCCTCAATGGATACTCAGTTTGACTTCAGTAAAAATGTTTAAGAAGTAAGCAACATAAAACATTGTTTTTCTTAT
Source organism: Psittacus erithacus (assembly GCA_009867235.2). NCBI lineage: Eukaryota > Metazoa > Chordata > Aves > Psittaciformes > Psittacidae > Psittacus > Psittacus erithacus. The sequence continues at coordinate 61,902 of WYDI02029415.1, read as the reverse complement.
AATTTGGATTTTTTTTCTGGCACAAAATCAATTTTTATTCTTTTCAGTAAAAAAAAAAAAAAGGCAGAAGGAAAAAAATCCAGTTAATTCTAACCTGTTTTTTTCAATCTTCATTTCCTGGCTTAGCCACCAGCCAAGCTGGTTAGCTGGTACACAGGCCAGCACCACCAGCCCCTCGCCATTACTTCTAAAGAACTGGACTGTCAGAAATTATGGCACTAAGACCACAGGCTTTGTTGAAGGATGAGTCCTCCTCTGAAGCGTCTTAACAGTCCATCCACAGCACCAGACTGATTTGTGTCTCTACTGGAGATGAGATGAAGTCCTGGCCAGTGAGAAATTGCCAGGTATGACCTCACTAGAAGCAAGCATCCACCCCAGCCACTCTGGAGTCTCCCTGAGGCAAATGTTATAAACACATCTCTTAAGCATCTGCTAAACCCCCAAGTAATTTTGCAGTCAGTGCACCTTAACTGCTTTATTGTCTCTCAGGCAACCAGTAAGCTACTCCCTTGCCACCTTTACCTTCCAATTTCTGTGTCTGAGTGCTGCTTCAGGGACACAGCAAAAATCACAGGATTCGGAGTAATCAATCCACTTGGTAACCTGGAGAGGTCAAAGTGCCAGGCACCAGCTGCCACTCCAGGGCTGCACTATCACCCTAGCAAGAACCCACTGGGAGCTGATACCATCTACTTCCCCAGACAGCTCCAATCCACAGGGTCAAATGCTCTCCCAGTGATCAAAGGCAAAAGTTCAACAGAAATGCTTGACTGAGCTAACTGCATCACATTTATCATTTTCCTAGCAGCTGATACCTATCTACTCAAAGCAAAACTGTCACAGGCAAGGGCTGGAAATTGTCCTTTTACTATTTACACACCATACTCTTGGTATTGTATGGCTTTCCTTTCTCATGGACTATTAATACACATCACATATTAAGAATGCAGGTTCCTCATCTTGAGTACAGCAGTCGAGTACAATGCAAATGTTAACAGGTCAGCTAGGAAACTGGATCCTCAAAGGCCTCTGGATCCTCCAGAAGTCCTCAAAACCAAGGATTACTAGTGTCATACATGTGAAAGCTTTTTTCTTTTGGTAGTCCAATGTCTACTTCCTTGAAGTAGAGAGCTGAAAGTTTTGATAGCACCATTTGCGCACATCACCTGACAGTACTGTCCCTTTATCTGCGCCCAACTTCTGCATTTGACTCACCCTGCAGCTTTAGCAAATGCTTAACAAAAAGCAAGCACCTAACTCCTCAAAATTTGCTACTGCCAGCTGTGGCAAGTGACCAGTCACCAGTGTGAAGGGGGGTGGGAGACAACAACCACACAAAAAGCCAACACCCACAAAAAAAAACCAAACCAGAACAACCTTTCTGACAACACCTGATATTGATTTTCATCTAATAAAACCTCCCAAGCCACAGTTGTCCTTGGAGATATCTTTTTACTGCTGACTTTCAAATGTAAGAAACATTTTTTTAAGGAAATTAAGCTTTTTTTCAATAGGTTAATCCAAATACATATGGTTCCAATTCTGTCAGAGACTGTGGCCTGAAGCAGTATATCCAACAACTCAAATATCTACTGTCCAGCATTTCTTATTTCAGAGTCTGATCCAGAGAGACAAAATAGCAGAATGTAACCTGTGGTAGTACCCAAGCAGCCAGGGAACAGGCTGGAAATTAGGAGTTGCTAATTACCTTTTTCTCACTCAGGGCAGCTGCAAACCACAGACCTCCAAATCAACCACTTCTCATTCACCTCTGAAATTGCTCTTTACAAACCCTGCTATTTTGACAATGCCTTTTTACTTCCATGCAAATTTTTGTATTTGTTAAAGCTAAACCTAAGGCAGAAATAGTGAGACTACATCCTCCCCCCTTGTGCACTTGCCACAAAAACAATAGCAAACGAAGAAGCCCACCACAAATGGAAGCTCCTGTGATGCACATGCACAGGAAGTCAGTTTACAGTCTGTTAAGACATTACTTTTTTTTTTGGTTTAAAGTAGGTTAGCAAGCTCCCAAGAGAGCCCATTAACCTAGAATTAAAAACTGAACAGAACTATGTTTTGGGAGAAGACTTTCTCCTTTATGCCCCAAAATGCCAAACTACACTTTCTTCAGCTCTGAGAAAAATTCTGGTTTCTCTATCTCCATTAACTTCTTTTCACACCGCTACTTTAAGGTGCATTTGCTCCTATGGGCTTCAAATCAAATTTCAGTAGCTTTAGCTGATTTCCCTAGGGCACACTGGCAGACAATGAGATGGAGATGCTGCAAGCTCTCAGGTTTTGCTGCTACAGGAAAAGGAAATCCCCAAGATTTCACCATATAGTAATATAAGCTAAGGGAATGAAAATTAATCTGGAAACCAACTAATAAATTCTAGACTTTTTAATGTACCTTTGCTAGGTCTCCTTTATAAAGTCTACACTATAACATTCCTTCAGTATACAGAGCACACACAGATTGGTGTTTATATACGGCAGCAAACCAGAGCAGTTTAAGAGATGCGCAAAACCTAGTGTCTGTTTAGGCAAGTTTCCTGAAGCATTTCAGTATGACAATAGAAGGATGTTTCCATTCATGAAAGTGAACCTCATAAGCTTTACTTATACAAAACAAGTTCATTTTTGGAAATAATTACTAGAAAAATCTTTAAGCACCTGAATGATACGAAAAAAGTCAAACCACTTTTTCCTATTTCCTGAGTCTCATAAACTATTTATCTTTCAACAATATTTTTATTATTGCCACAGTAGCCCATTACTCCAACCACTTCCAGAGAAAAACAGGCAGGTAAATATTTTTTCCCTAAGCTACATCTCTGCCTACAAATAAAAAAATCTCAGAAACCACTTTAAGCACAGCATTTGAGACTGCTGTCTTCTCACTGCCTCCAATAAAGAGAGCATGCAGTGAAAATATAACATCAAAACCCACTCTAGTCCCCAGATGAAAATCAGGGAAAATGCTAGCTCTCAGTGGTTTACCCTTCTTTTTGCAACAGGAGAAGGAAAAGCACAAGCTATCAGCACGGGGTGTCAGAAGCATCAGTAATTGTCCCATCCTGTTTTGATACAACTTTCGTCATTCCCAAGGCAATGAGGCACAGGAGCCCTAATGTGGTGCTGGGTTCAGACAAGGCGGCTCCCAATGGGGCAGAAAGAGGGAGAGGAAAGCTGTGCAAAGACATGTTACTGTGCTTCAGGACAGACCAAACTCATCATAACCACCTGCTTCCCACCCCCAGGCTCACCCCTTCGGCCAGCTCCCAACAAGGCTTGTGTTTTATCAGATCTATTGGCTCTCAAAGCCAAGCTAAGGGGATGGAGATAAATGAGAAAAGTATTTCTGGCTAAATGCAGCCATCAGAGCACAGTGGCGTTACACGTGTTTGTTTTAAGTCTTGTGATCTTTCTGGCTGGCATGGTACCGAAAGCTGTACCCACATTAACACATACCAAAGGAAGGAAGTGTTTCACTGGTAGATGTCCAAGCATTTTAATCGGGTCAGTCAGAGGAAACAAAATGTGTATTTAAAAAAATAATCTGTGATGCTATTTACCCAACCCTTCAAAACAGTGGAGGTCTGATATTATCAGAAACAGCAGAGCTGAGGCTATGGTTCTTAAGAGCTTTATTATTTATCTGATTTCAAGAATAAGGCAGAATATTTATTGTTCCACAGCAAGACACTAGTAAGCGTTTGGCTTTAAACCTTCCTTGCCCTTCTCCCTGCCTTGGTACAAATTACAACTCCAAGACTACTTATGTTCACAAATTTTGGAATGGAAAATTGTCCTCTTGTTTAAATAAATTCACTACAAAATGTACAATAGAGCAAAATTAATAAACACAGGGGTTTTTTTTGTGTAAAAGCAAATGTATCTTAGAATAAGAAGAAAGAGATACAAGAGAACATTTCCATCTTCCATATGCTGCGCACTATTTGCTCGTTTTGCTAAGAGATTAGTATCAATGTTAGTTGAGAAAATAGCAAGCTACAAGTAATGAAAATCTATTTAATATGCAGCAGAAAAAAATAATTTTTATTAGTTTGCCCAATTACATTTCAGTATTTCCTAAAGCAAAAAACAAAACCAGTTTCACTACTCTTTGTTTTCATTTGAGTTTTGCTTACCTTTGCTCTTGTGGATGCTCTTCCACATCCTCCTCCAAATCAGCCTGACAAACAGAGAAAATACTATGTAAGACTCTCAGAACTGCAACAGAGTACACTGTACATATGTACCATTTTTAACTCCACTGAAGATGGACTCTCATGCGACTTGCTTGCAAAACAAACTCAGAAATCTAGAATTCCTACAGAGATTCCTTGATGATTCAAGTAAGGTAGGTGCTGGCCATCCCATCTGAGGTTTCATCTCATTTTGCCAAGACAAATGGTGACCTAACATGGCTGCTCCATTATTTTTTCCCCCCAAGTGCTCACTGAAGACTTATTTTTCCACTTATACAAATATATCTATACAAAATTCTGCTCACTTATACAATTTCAATCTAAACCAATCAATTGTCCTCAAACTATAGGAAGACTATTTCCTCCACCTTCAAATTACTTACCTCTATCAGTAAATTTCATTAGTGAGTGCCTGAGAAAATAGGATGCAGAATGCCTTGAAATTCAGATCATGGGGTAATGCCAAAGCAATGGCAAGGCACGATGTTCCAACAGGAACCACAAGATCCCAAACCCAGATCTCATCAGTGATCAGCAGCACATAAAGAAACCAGAGAGCGCAGAAGCTTTAAACACAACAGCTTAGCTCAGTTGCTGGACCAGAGCAGTTTTTGAGACATGCAGTTAACACACTGTGCCAGCTTGCAGCTCACAACTAACAACTTTAAGCTGCCTACAGAAATGAACTCAAGCGTTGGTTCGATGAGCTCCCTGCAGGAAAGCCATTTAAAACAAGCAGGTAGCTGCTCTGAACCAGTCAAGATCTCCAGGAAACCTTCAGGTACAACTCAAAATGGAGCATGTTACAGCCACCCAATCGGTGCTGATGAAACCACGGACAACTTCAGGGAGATTAACATTTTTCAGGAAGAGGTCACAGTTATCCTGCCAGGAACAGCTGGTAAGTTTTCGCAGCTACTGCTTCTGGTTTCCCAAGACATAAGCTACAGACCTGAGCAATGAAAATGTAGGGGGGGGCAGTGGGGAAAAAGACTTTTAAAATTAAATGAATGCACCTTCCACCACCCCTCCTACACATTTTCCATGTAAGTGCATCATGGAACAGGCCTCAAGTCACCAGCTTTGACTCTTGCTCCTATTTGCACTACATACTGGAAACAGAAAAAAGAAATCACCTGCACAAACACTGAACATCTTTCTACAGGCTTCAGATGCTTAAGCAGACCAAGCAGCCCTACTCATGTACTCAACAGGGCAGGCAGGATTTCTGAACACTTGGAGCCTTGTGCAGGGGGGGAAAATGGCAACCATACTGAGGCAGCAAATATGGTTAATAAAAATAATATTAATAATTCACACTATAGCTAGAATAATGATAATATGGCTAGTATTATTACAGCTCTTGCCAAAAGCTACCAGATGTATCTAAATGTCAATCTTTTTGCCACAAGCACCTCATCCAACAGCAGCAGCAAAGCCTTCACCATAGTATAACCTAATCTGCAACTAGACTGACAAGTTAATCTGAGGATTTGACAATCTTTCTGTATGCATGCCCTTAAAGAGTGTTTGGAGGCACTGTGGTAATTGCCCAGGATCTGCAACATTACACAGCCCTTCAGCACAGACCGGCTTACCTAGAGGTCCTAGCTCCTGCCCCTCATGATCACCCAGCCATCTCCTCCAATAACCCAGCTAAGCCTTACTGTTAGACCCTACAAGCAGGGCACAATATAAACCCAACTTCTCAAGGCCTCTTTTGAACTTCAGAACCTCAGTACATACCAAGCAGAATTAGAAAACTCCTCATCCACACCCTCCAGAAACAGCTTCTCTGCCACAACTGGCTGACAAGATATCCTCATTTTAAACGGCTTAACTCCTCCTTTAAAAGGCTTAACATCTGCCAGGCAACAGAAACCTGCTTCTCTGTCATTATACGGTGCTCACCCTTAATACAAGCTATCTTGCCACTTCTCCTTTTTGCTTTTTCTCAAGCAACAACGACAAAAACCTCCCCAGTCTATAATGCAGCCACAGCATAAAAGCTCAACTGTTCAAGAAAAAAAGTAACTACAGAAAGAAAAATCACCCTCGACTCTTAAGCACGCACAGAGTTCCATGTCTTCTCTCCTCTATATGCCACAGGCTACACGTGTATTTACACTAGGATTTAACAATAAGGCAAGCTTTCTTAAACTACCATAGGACCAGACAAGTAGTACAGGGGGATGGGAGAAAGGGAGCAGCTCTGAAGCTAAAATGCAGGCCCTATCCACGACAGGGAAAAAAAAATCCGCTTCCTCCAAACCTCATCCTGAATACAGGCAGGTGCTTATCTTTGTGCTGGAACGCCCCTGAAAGTGCCCCTCTCATGTCACACAAGTGTTGAGAGCCTGGGCTGACAGCTTCTGCATAATCTGCATGGCCTACCAGCCCCAAGTCCTATCAGCACCATCCAGAAGCTCAGCTGGGAGGCTGAAGGAGCCCTTTAACAGCCCAAAGAGGAACCCAATTCCCACCCAAGTCTGTCTCAGGCTTTCACACAAATTGTGTGCCTTCCGACAAATCCTGCTTTGAAGTCAGCGACTCCGTACATTTAATTTGTGCATAGCTGATGGGATGCGCCTCAGTTAATGACATACTGCAGTGCTGCATATCTCAGATACATAAGCAAGATCAAGGTCTTCATCAGCTTTCGAAACCAGCAGAACAATTAACCTTACTAGCCCCTGAACTGCACTGAAAAACAGGAACTGAAGATAAGTTGCTACTACATGGGAAAAGAAAAAACAATACAATAATCTTTCAGAACTGAGCAGAACCTTTAAAGTGAAAACCCAGGCAGCAGCTCTGTATTTGCCCAGCATCTGTAGCAATACAGTAAATATTGTGGTATCTTTCTCTTCCTCCAAAATTCAAGCACCCTAAACATTATCACAGTACAATGAAATATCTGTCACTGTAATCTCCTATCTGCAAGCAAACTAAAACATACACAAGGCATTCCTCTAATGAAACATCTCACTCATTTCCTACATGCAATGTGCAGGAATGGTAGGAAACCCATCACAGCAGATAGGCATGGCACTGACACTAAAAAAGAGTTTGGTCTATGTTGCCTTTGATGATTTACTATCATTTTCAATCGTGACATCATCATGACATCAAGACCTACAGTTTAACCTTCATTTAATTTTAAAGTAGTTCCTCCCTCAAAAGTGAAGAGGCTGAAAGGAAAGCACTACATGCCCTGGCTCTGCAGGTACCCAACCCATCTGCCCATGCCTTCAGATGCTCGCAGTAATCACCCACACAGTGCTTCTCCTTTCATACCCTCATGGCCCTGTGCCCTTACTGCACTTTTCACTGAGCTCTTTCCCCACCTCTCCAGCAAAAAAAATGTAACTAACTGCCTTTCAGTTTTGCGCTGAAGTGCTCCAACATGGGTGTTCCTATTTGGAGCTTTTTTAGCCTTTAATGGTGAAGGGCTTAGGTGTCAAGTCCTACACAAAGGAGCTTTTTTCCCAAGCATTTTATTTAAGTAAGTATTAACAAGTTACAAACAAACAAGCAAAACCACAAAATTATAAGAAGTCTGAATAAAAACCACAACTGCTCTAATCAAGCCTCTCACACTTGAGATTTTCTGTGTCGAAATCCCACTGGTTTTCCAAGCATCTCCCAACAATCAGGGCAGGCAAAGCTCTACATTTCTCCACAGCAAGGACAAATGATGGGAAGAAAAACAAAATCAAAAACCCAGTCACCAATCACAGGGATATTTGCTATAAAAAGGAGTTCGAGGCAAAGGAGAGCAAGGCGGCTACCCAACACTTCACACCACCTTCAAAGAGAAAGAGGACCTGGGCACAAAGGAATACGGATACCACATCTGACTGGGAAACCCAGCCTGTCTCAAAGCAAAAAGGGAACCCAGGAAGAAACATAACATGCTAAAGGAAGCTGCAGACCAATGGAAGACTGTCAGCATGCTAGATACAGACAGCTGCTCCTCAGCTCCAGCACGCACGCCCACGCACACACTTCAGGCTCGGCTGTGGAGCAAGAGCAGTAGGTGAGCCATCCCCAAACAGCTCCGCAGGCTTCAGAGGAAGCCAAACTCAAAGGATCACAAGCATAAGGGGGTAAGAAAAAAGAAAAGCACAAACACATGTGAGAGGGAAGCTGGGAGGGGGCACACAAGAAGCAGAAACAATGAAAGGGAAGCAAGAGGAAACAGAAGGTAGAACGACCAACTGAGGTGGAGGCGTGGGGGCCCTGGGCGGCTGCGCTCCAGCATGCAAATTCATGCAGTTCACATAGACAAAGCGCTGCTGCAAGAGGCCTAGAAAGCAACTACAAATATTAAAATGCTTTGCTTCCCCCTCCCTCGGTATGTGCCCTTGGAACAAAAGCACAAGCAGGCAACCTGAAGGCTGAATGGGCTACCAACCCGTCAAACTTTCACCCTCAAATTCTGCAGACAGCAAGGAATGCTCAAAACTGCTCTGTCACAGGCAGCTGATGATGCATGGAAAATAAGATAATAGTGCAAAGTCACAACAGAAAGGGAAAACATCCATCAGACAGCATTGGTAAGCCGCCAGAAATGGGCGAAACAGCTGGGCAGACAGGGCATATCCCTGCCTGGAGCCTGCAACGCGCAGGCGAGAGAGAGATGCTTTAAGAGAGGAGCATGTACAGTTCCCTCTCTAGATTTTTCACTTCTATATGCAAAGTCCTTGCCTTCCTGTGCCACACTCCCTCTTGCTCTCCTCCAAAAGGGAGCAGGAAGAACCAGATCAAGAAACCACAGCACTTCCCATTCCCAAAGTCTTCCCCGGGACCCATCTTTAAATACATGAATGAAACAATTTTCAGATATTCCCTATCAAACAATATTTATTATACACTCAAAAGCAAGGAAGCTCTTCCTCTTACTAGACCCTCACCATCGCATCACCAGTGCTGCGCTACACAAACACTAGGCAACAACCCTCTGTGAGGGTTTAAGTGAGAAAGTCTGGTTTTGCAAGGAAGAGAATATGGACAACCTCCTTGTAGAAGTAAGGCAGACCATTTTTCTTTAGTGGAGACAGATAAGCAATAAACCTCTTGCAGTTTAAGCATCCCTCTAAAAAAGAAAGGGCAGTCAGGTGTTAATGGATGAAGTGATTTTCCAAGTCTCCAGCATCTCTGCTGATGCCGCTCACCAACCCAGAACAGTCACCCGGGAGGGTGACGATGCTGAACTGCCTTCAGGACCTTTCAGACACCAGAGGGGATTGTGGCAGGGTGGGTAATCCTCAACTCCTTGGCCACTCGGGGAAAAGCTACAACCAGCAATCACACAGCAATGCCATGGAAACACTCCATGGAAGGGGTGTTGAAGGGTCCCTTGCCATATCTGCACAGGCTGAGGGAGGTCTCCTTTCCTTCTCCCTGACAACTAGAAAAGGCAGCTTTAAATTCAGCCACAGACACCAAGCCCACAAGGGAACAGGAATTTGGGCATCAGGCTTGGGCCTGGAACCAAGCTTTAGTCTTAACACCGTGTTTGAAGAACCCAGGCCCTTCTGCTTCAATTTGAGCAGTCACAGATGCATCAGATGCTACTGTGGTCCCCAAGCTAGGACAGGAAAGGCATGCAAAACAGCTGATGCACCACCAGTGCTCAGGAAATGGTTCATCTGGCTTTTAACATCCACCTTGTATTTCAATGAGCCCATCGCTATTTTCACTCCTCACTTCGTCACAGCTGAAACCAGAAGACCTGCTTTCTTTCCTGCATACCAATCACAGCATCTACAGAAACGACAGAGGAACAGACCAGCAGCCTCAGCTTTGCCTTTCATGGCTGCATATGACCAATCACACCAAGTTCATGGGCCCATTAGTGCCTGGTTTTCCTTCAGCCACACCACAGCTCATTTTTATGGGGATGCTCAAGAACAAAGTGTTTTCCAAGTGGACCTAATCTCCTCAGGAAGCAAACACCATGTCATCATCAGTCAGTTGCAGCTTTGCTATGAGAAGTGACTATAAAGGACTGCATTACATGCTTCTACATCCAATGCATCTTAATGTCTTCAAGGTAAAGAATACACAAGCAAAAGGTTGAGTTCTTTCAACATCCCTGGGCACAGAGACTGCACCTTCCCTTAGCTACTACTGCATCGGCACCAGGCAAATTCTAAACAGTGTAACACATATAATCATTTACATATACAGTAGGTGACACTTTCATAACACCACAATACAAAATGCTGGGCCTTGGTAAGCAGCATCAATCGTTAGCTAGCTGAGGAAAGAAATAACACTTCTGCTCTTTTCCGCCTATGTTAATAGGCATCAGCCGCTGAGCACCAAACAGAGAATGATATAATGGCTTAAGTGAAATAAATTACCCTCTTTTCCCTCCCTCACATAAGATGATGTCCCCAAGGACTGCTTCTTCCCATTTAAGAGCCTGGTGCCTTGAAGTCTAGGAAGGCCCAGCTCAACATATGGCAGAGTCTATGAGCGCAAGTTAAATGACTGCCTCAAATGCCAACAACTCCAGACCACCGCCTCCATCCTGCACAGCACCCCTCCTCACTCATCAGCCCACCCCTGCCTTTTACCATCTCGGCTTCTCTTGCCTGCACAGAATTTAATAAACCTCATTAGCACTCCATAGCAGCAGCTAAACAAAACAGAAATGAGCTAGAGAGAGGGACAGCATCAGAAATGATGTGTCATTTGGGGGAGGGGGGGGGGTGCGTGTGAAATGGCTTCACCTGAGTAGGTCTGAGATAGAAATACAAAATACATGGTATTCCTTGTATGCACACCCAGTATTTACCGTGCACTACTGCATTCACTAAAGAAAGGAGGCAGACAGAGAAAACGGGGGGAGGGAAGGGAAGAACACCGGGGAAGGGGGAGGAATAAAGCCTCAGAACTCCACCGTCATTCTCAGCCCGGCAACGGCAGAGCGCGGGGAGGGGGAAGCCGCGGCGGCGACAGGGCTGTGGCGTGTGACAGCGGGCGAGGCCGCCCCCGATTGCCTCTCGCCGCGGCCCCACACCCGCCCCCCGGCCCCACACACTCCCCCCTCACCCCGGAACCCCGTAATGGCTCCTGGCCACCCGGGGCTCGGCCTCACTTCACACCCTCCACCCCGGACCCAACCGCCGCCGCCCCCCCCAAGCGCCCCCTCACCTGTGCGGGCAGCAGGAGCTCCCCCTCCTCGGCCTGCCACAGCTCCACCACGCCGGGAACGGGCTCGATGGCTGCAGGGGCAGAGAGAGAAACCGCGGGTGGGCCGGCCGCGCTCGCAGGGGGCCAGGAGGCCGGAGCCCACAGGCAGCGGCTCGGGTGCGGGGCAAGCCCGCAGCGACGCGGGGCCCGGCTGACACCGGGGCGGGAGGAAGGGTGTGGGGGGAGGCTGCGAACCACGTCCCGGCTCCCTTTGTGTCCCCGGGCTGCCACCGCGGCAGCCGCCCGAAGGACGGCAGTGGGGGCGGCGGCCGTTCTCACACACCCGGAGCGGGCAGCTGCGGCGGCGGCGCCCGCCGCTCCCTCCCTCCGGCGCGCTCACCTTGCCCCTGCGCCTCGCCGGGTCGGAAGCAGGGCAGGAGGACGTGGAATACGCCGAGCAGGAGGTTCATGGCGGCGGCCGCGCGGCAATAGCCGCTCTGCTGCGGGTAGCGAAGCCCCGCCATGCCGTGCCGCGCCGTGCTGCGGCTGGGCGGGGGCGGCGGCGCGGGGCGGGCCCGCGGGCACCACGCCGCCACGCCCACCGCCACGCCGCGCGGCTGCGCGCCCCCGAGACACGCCTCGGACACGCCCCCTGCGCCCCTCCCTGGCCACGCCCCACGGCAGCGGGCGCGCGGGGCGCGTGGTGCTGACCTCGGCCCGAGTGCCCGGAGCAGGCGGGGCGGCGGGGAAGGACGGTGCCGAGCCGGGGTTGCGGCCGCGTCTGTGTGTGTGCGGCTGGGGCGTGGTTTGAGGCGGGAGCGGGAGCTGCCCCCTCCACCTTGTCCCCTGCGCTGACATCGGTGCCATCCCTTATCCCGTGCGGGGTGTGCGGACATCGGTGCCATCGTTATCCCGTGGGGGATGTGGTGACACCGGTGCTCCTCCGCTGTTTCAGGGGTAAAAAAGGCATTAAAAGAGCGAAGGATGGAAAGCAGGATGCAGCTTGAAGGGGGAGGGGAAGGCGCGAAGAGGAAAGCTGAATGGAGGGGGAGAGGGGAAAAGAAAACCCAAATATCCCCAGTGATCCGGTGACCTGTGTGCTGATGTTCCTGGGGAAAGTGCTGCCAAGCATGCAGCCGCTATACGGTTGAGAAAAGAAACGGGCAGTGGGGTTTATCTGCCTCGGTATTCCTTGCTGCTTAGCAGCGCTGTGCATCATCAAATTTCGTCCACTGTCCTTGTCTGTTTGGGTTCTCAGTAACTGGCCCGGTGCTTGGTGAGTCTCTGATGGTTGTGGCGCTTATAAAACACAAGTGTAGAACAGAGCCCAGCAGAAGCAGATGCACTGCTCATGCAGGGTTAACACACATTGTCTCACATGCCCTTCTTAAACATGTTTTCAATCATTTGTCCCTTTCCCTCAAAAAACAAACCCTCAGATGCTTAAATTACAGGGGAAAACAGTTGTTAAACAAGTTCTGCAAACCTTGAGGAAAACAGAAAGCAAATACTCTGCTAACAAGGTTTGCACAAGCCCAAAACTGCATTTGGTTCTCTCCTTACTGATCGCACATAGTAACTCACCTAAACAATGGAAACACGGTGCTTACTCACTGAAGGCTCATAAATAAAGCCAAGCAAGTAACAAAACCCATTTTCGTCTCCGGTCTGAGACAGCATATGAGGCCATGGGAGACCTTGGTCCCCATCAGCAGCGGGATAGCTACCCCATGCCTGCTTCTCTTAGCAGCAATGAAAGCTTTTCCTGCCCAGAAGCCACCCAGGTTTGGCCAGAGGTGAGGCTGGCCTGCATGTAGGCAGCGTGTCTCTCCTGGCAAACACACTGCTGACCTGCTCCCAAAAAGAGAAGGCTTTGGTGTCTGCCAGCATTGCACAACAGCTGACATACGGCGATGCAGTCTTGTTTCCTGCCCACATCCTCCTCTCGCTTTCCTCTCTTCCCCCCTTTTTCCTGGTCTCTGCCTGTTAGATGGGTCTTCTGTTTTCCAGCCTGTCTCTCTGCGCTGTTGCGCGTGCTTCTCCATGCGCAGGCAGAGGAGTGAGTGGCACACCCCATGGCACCCCTCTGCCTGCACCCCAGATTGCCTGGGGCTTGCAGAGAAACGGCACTGTTTAAAATGGGAATGGGTGTTTGCCTTCCAGCAGACATGCAGCCATGCTTGGACAGGTGCTTGAATAGCTGCTTTAGAGAGAAAGAGTGTTATAGCGGCATAAACTTCATATAGCATGGCACTGGGAGCATCCTGTGCATTCAGCAGGGAGCTGCTCCCACCAAGTTTTTCAACTGGTCCCGGCTGGAACACCAGTTAGAGCCATAGACTAGTATTAGTGTAAATTATTAGCTTTTTCTCACAGAGTTTTTAAAAACCAATGTCAGCATGAGCTGAGGGATTTGCCTGTCTGAGTCTAGAATTCAGCTGTGCTTTCCATGTCTGCAGGATGGGGTCTGGCTGGCAGTGGGTAGGTGCATAGGAGAAAACTCTCCTAGACAGTCTTGAGACTGGTTTAGCTGAACACAATTTGAAGCGTTAGGTGAGAGAGGTGCTCTGAGCTGCAGTCCTGCCCAGGACCAGGCCTACCTGGGAGACACTTCCCCTGTGAAAAGCAAGGGGCATACTCACAGCTTTGGGAAGGATGGAGGGAGGCTGTAAGGCTTTCTGCAGTCATAGTAGAGGCACCCCAACTCCATGGCATGACTGAACACACTGCTTTCTGGAGGCCTTTTTGGATGCAGTGGGCAGGACTTGGAGGAAATCAGGGCGACGATGCAGAGTATTGCAATCAGATGGGGAGATACATGTTATGTAAGACATCAGATGCGAGCAGGCAACCTAATTACATTCCCACTCTTGCGCCTCTGTGCATCCCTTTACCAGCAAAATACACCTGGGACTGTTCTTCAAGTGCAAGATGAAATGAGATGAAATGAAACGTACCTGCTACTAATTGCTCTGAGATGCTCCCGAGCCAGCCCCAGGAAAGCCTGGAGAGCTTCCACTCACCGTTTAGGGGCTCAGGGGAAAACAGGGCAGGGATGATGCTGGGTGAGCAGAGCAGAAAGGAAGCTTTTCCTCCCAAGTAGGCTCAGAATTTCTTCAGAGGGTTGGAGCACTTCTATGAATTCAGGCTGAGAGAGTTGGGCTTGTTCAGTCTGGAGAAGAGAAGGCCCCAGGGAGACCTTAGAGCAGCCTTCTAGTACCTAAAGGGGGCTCACAAGAAATGTGGAGAGGGACTTTTTACAAGGGCATGGAGTGACAGGGCAAGGGTGCTTTAAACTGAGAGAGCATAGATGTAGATAGATATGAGGAAGTTCTGTACTATGAGGTTGGTGAGGCACTGGCACAGGTTGCCCAGGGAAGCTGTGGATGCCTCATATCTGAAGTGTTCAAGGCCAGGCTGGATGGGGCTTTGAGCAACCTGGTCTAGTGGAAGGTGTCCCTGGTTTGGTGTTCCTGGGTTGGAACTGAATGAGCTTTAAGGTCCCTTTCAACCCAAACCATTCTATGATTCTGCAATTGTAAGAGATGGGATATTTTGGTCTCTCTATGCCAAAACTCCTGCCTTTATTTGCCTTGGCTGCACAGAAGGGGCTTCAAGACCTGTGTTACACAGCAACCATTGCCCTACTGGTTTCAGCCATGGTTGATGGGTGCTGGCCTCACATTCCCCCATGGAGGTTTTGTATCTCCCCACAGTGCAGGGGGCCTGCGCTGCTTCTCCTCACCCACAGCACTGCCTGCAGGAGCTGGCATGTGACATGCAGCCCCTCTCTGCTCGCATCTCCATTAGGCAGCCTGGGCACTCCTAGCACCGTATCCATCACCATCTGGTTGTGCGCACATCGGTGCTGCTGCCAACAGCTTTCCAACTGCATCCGACCGACATTCGCTGCCACCTCACCAACGCAGCTCAGTTTTATTTAAAGCAGCCTCATTCCTCTAGAATCACTTCAGACCAGGAGGTGAGAAGGAGCTTGGTGTGCAGGAGGAAACAAAGGCTGCTGGCACGTCTCTGCTGGCCCTCTTTGACAGGCCACCACAGTACTCTTCCGTTCCACAGGAATTAGCGACTAATACCGAGCAAATAGATTCATCCCACTCAACCTGGAAAAACAAACAACTAAGACATTTGGATGAGGAATGATGGGAGATGCACCAGGAGGGGATGGTCCTGCCGCATGAGCCCCGCATGGACCAGCCCGTGCAGCTCCCTCAGCTACATGCAGATGTGTCAGTGCATTTCCAAAGCTTGCAGACCTATTGACGATGCTGTTTCCAGCTAAGGAAGAGATTTTTGATGCTGTACACATACTTACTATTCATGCAGAACAAATCCCTGTGCTGGCATCCTTTAAGATGTTTAACTTTGTTTTCAGTAGTAGGATGTGCTGCTGAAATATTTACTTTTTACTCTTTCCCTTGCCCTTGAGTTACAAGGAAAAGGACCTGAGTTTTACCTACAGCAGACTGGAGATACTGCTATAAACTTCTGCAAACCATAAAACACACAGCAATTAATCCAGCCCTAAATGCCATTACAAATCCCCATTACTTTCAGCATGGGAATCACTACTTGCCTTTCAGAAAAGACATGAAGCTTTACAGAAACACTAGGCAAAATTAATTCCTGGAGGAGGTGACCCCAGCAGAAGCCTTTCTAGTCAAAGAATGCAATCATTTCATTTGCAGCCACCATATGCTCAACGAAAGCGTATTGGTCACCTATACAGGGATTCCCATTAGGAACAGTTTGAGAGGTGGTATGAACTGAAGGTGATACTTGTTGATGTTTTAAAGCCCCAGGGAAGTGCTTAACTTGCTATAGAACATTATCTTCATCTTGCCATCCCCAGCCAGGAAATCGGCAGTGATAAGCTCCATTGGTGTGGGCTGAAATACACACATCCTGAGGTCTGCAGCAGACTCCAGTGGAGCCCAGGTCCTCTCCTTGCCCTCCCCAGCAACTTCCCTACACTGCTGGGCTCCACTTTATCAGCCCTGTGGCTGTACATCCCCACACCCTTCCCACACACCCAGGGTCAGCCCTATCGGCAAGTGCAGTGGTGGCCAGTCCCTGCTGATAAAGCTACAAATCCCAAAGAGAGATTGAGGGGGGATAACACCTTCACTTGGGTCACCTCCTCACTCAGCTAGCTCATTCTTCACCAAGGAATGGGGCAACGCTTCTCCAAACACCCTCTGCTAGTTGACCAGATGAATCCCCAGGGGCTCAGTCCCACCCAAGCAGAGCTGAGTCCCACCAACCTCTGCTATGGGGCTGTGTGCTCCCTGGAGATCATCTCATGGGTGAGTGCACAGGGCAGGGGAAAATAAAATAAGAGAAAGAGGACCTGGCAGGGCACAGCCATAAATTTCAGTGCTCCCTGTGTGACAACTGAAGATAAGCAGCCCTCCCTTTTCTCCTGGTGCTTGCCCCACTAGCTTGCTCAGCCAGCCAGCTTTCAGGGAGCAGAGCCTCTCCTACCACCTCGGTGTTTGTGTAACTCCTGGTGGAGCAGGGCCACGATCTCTGTCGGGGCGCCTCTGCATCATTAGAATAATAAAACAGTACGGGAAGAAGAGTTTCTCTCTTCTTCCTGGTAACAATTACCATCGTGCACTGCCCCCACCGCATCCCTAGCAAAGGTTTATAGTGAAGCTGGTGAGTGCAGCTTGAGCTGGGCTGAGCCTAATTCTTCTAAAGCCTAACTCAGCCTGATAAGAGTCCCTGGGACAAAGCCTGCCCCGGCTGTGTAATTAAAGAAGTACAAATTGTGTCTAAAACCTCACGTTGGCAGAATTTTGACCATTAATGACCAGTTATCACTGCTGGGGCTTGTCAGGGAGGAACCACTCTCGTCTTAGATGCCCAATCTGGGTCAGCAGCCCATCTATCGCCTGTCTGGGGACGGGAAAGCGAACAGGCAGCACGGCACTGCCCCAATAAGCTGTTAATGACACCGTACTCATTACTGTGGATGACAAACATCGTGCTCCTGTTTCTAAGCAGCATTTTTGCCAGCTCGCTTTGACTTTCTAGGCTGTGCTTAAAAGCGGCCAGAAACAAGGTGCCTACCTGGCCTACTTTTTGTCATTTTTCCCTCTTCATGCATTTTTCATTGAAGAAATCTGCACAGCAAAGCAAGCGTCTGTATGACCACACAGAAGACTTGACGAATGTTGGACAATATTATTCTAATAACACAGATTATAAAAAATTGAGAAAAAAATGGTATGGTTAGGTGAGCTATTCAGAAATACCTGCTTGCTTTAGGATCTCAGATAAGAAAACTATATATATAGTACATATATATATATACACAAAACTTCTCCATGTACTACAGAAAAGAGGGTAATAAACACTTTTATTTTCAAAAGCAATGTTACCATTCCCCTATCAAATCAAATGCTAGGTAATTCAAAAAATATGCTGACACGCTCTGTCCTTTCCTTGCCCTGCTCTGCCTACATTTTTTAGCACATACACTGCATGCACTTGAAAGCGTGGTGGATCCTTGCACACAGCAGGATTTTGCAGTCTCCTGCAGGACCCACCATGTTACAATAGCGTTCAAAGCTTTATAAGCTTCATTTAGTTTCAGCAAGCCTGTTGGAGTATTGTCTGTGCTTAAAGAGGCATTTAAAACTAAAGCGAAGCTTTGAAAGCTTCAGAGACAATGACGCTGAGCTCCCTAAACCCACGAGTTCACTGCATGGTTTCAAGTGATGGCATCATGTAGAAAACATGACACACTGCTCTGAGTGCCCTGCGGTACATAGCCACAAAAGAGAAGGGGAGAAGAAAATCTGGGGTGCGTGTGGAGCTTCTATTGCTGAAGATCACTCCTGTACCAGGGGAAAGAAAAGCATCCTTAATTTTTCCCTGCCCTTGAGATTTGTACCCATGCATATTTATTCCCCTGCTCTGGAATGGTTTCTAAGCTATTGCTATGTGCATTTGTAAGCTGCTGTGAATAGAAGAAAACAACGCCTGGAGCGCATGCAATAAAAGCAAGCAGCAACAAGGCAGCAGTGCAGTGAGCAGTGCCATGAGGAGATATCCAGCTTCTGTTGCAGCTCCAACCTGCAGTGCCACATGGGTGCAAGCTGTTTGCACATCTCTGAGCTGAGCAAAAGGCTGCATTTAATGAAGAGCTATCCTGTGTACAAGCTGAGGGAAATGGCTGCAAAACAGGCATCAGTAAAGCTGCGCATTCCCAAAAGCACTGATTTTTCAATGTGCGCCCCTGCCTGTCACCGTTTCTAGGCAAGAGAATGTCATTTGTATAACTACAGTGATAAACTGCACCAGTAACATCTTAAGGCAAGAGGAAAACATCCCACTGAGTCCCAAAAATGAGCATCCACCCTACATATGCCACCTTGCTTGGGCTGTGAAGGTCACCTGCATCCTTGGGGATGCAATGGCTCGCCTTGTAGGAATTCCCTGGCAAAACCCTGGTGCTCAGCCACAGGCCCCAGCCTCTCAGCCACCTCAGCCACCAGAAAGAGTAATAAGTAGAGGGATACCTATGTAAAAATAGGAATCATCCATGGAAAATAGCACTTTATGGATCAAGTAAGCTATATGATAGAATTATAGAATCTACTAAGTTGGAAAAGACCTTTAAGATCATCAAGTCCAACCACTAACCCAGGACTGCCAAGTCCATCACTAAACCATATCACTAAGGGCTTTATCTACATGGATTTTGAACACTTCCAGGGAAAGTGATGCCCATAAGCAGATCAAAAGGACAGTCTGTAGCAAACAGATATAATAAGCACCAGCTTTGTGAAAAGCCATTGGGCCTGGGTGGGTTTAGAAATGAAACAGTAAAATAGGATTTCACAGCATGACAAATGCTGTCAGTAAAAGCCGGATGCGCCCCGGTGCCAAGGCAGCCCTTGGAGGGCCGCATCATTTCTATGGGCTGCATCTTGCTCACAAGACCACGGTATGTCAATGCGGCACAGATGCAGGCAAAACTCAATGGAGAGAATTGAGTTTTGTGTGTGCCATGGTGGAGTTACTGTTGGGTTTAATTTTCAACTTCAGTAGCTCTGGAAGGTTTTAATAGGGGTAAACGTAGTTTTACTTAACCTCAGTCCAGCAGAGCTGTTTTTCACTGTAACTAAAAATGAGAAAAATAAACTAGTTGGAGGTACATAATGGGCATAGGAAATTTTAGCCCAAAGGGTTAAAACCTAGTAAACCAGAATCAGTTCAGTATCACAGTATGCCAGAAAAAATCCTAGCTGTCAAGGATGCAGCAGTTCCACGTGCGTACAGATGCAGTTGGGGGAGGAAGAGGCACTGGTGACATTGAAAAAACACAGCACAGAAATAAGAAAGACTTCAAAATACATCCAAATTGGAACCGCTACTGTTTAAAGATTACTTAAACACAGTCAAATGTTGCTGTAGCTCTTTGCTGAAGTCCTGGAGTGCTACTATAGCAAAAATAAACATGCTGATAAAATATCAGAGAGCAGCAATGCCAAACTCACAGAGAAGTGAACGACTGCTTTGCCTGAGCCATGCTTCAGGCCTGGCTCCAAAGCTGGCTTTGCAGCCCAGGATCAGATGTTAATGGGTCACAGATGTTCTGCTGCAAGAAAAAGAGGTTGCATGTGTGTATTTCTTTATGGTACGGGCCAGAGGGCAGTTAGGGGAGCAATCAGAAACCTGCGAGTTGCAGTTACTTGATCGAATAACCCAATTGAGGAGAAGATGTTGCTGTGCAAAGTTATTCTCCCCACCTTCCACTTTTGACCGCGAGTAAGAGTTTCACTTCCATCTGAAACCGAGGGGGGGATTTAGGTAACCTAGAAAAACCATGTCACATGCACTTTGTGAAGTACCAGGGATTTTTCATGCCACAGCCTTAAGGTCCCCTCTTTCTTTTATATTCCCAAAGAACCTGGTGGGGCTGGCTGCTGTCCTGCTTGGTGCCAGTGCATCATGATGCATGTGCAGGTCAGGCTCTCCAGCCAAGGCAGGGGTCACTGCCTGCTGTGTGAGAGCTGTGATGAGAAGGCATCACCCCTGGGCAAGACTGTCTTCTAGCCTCACCTATTTCCAGATGATTAGCACGGCTGCAGCCATCAGTTTTCTTACTGAGTTCCCTTCCCCAGCACCTTGCTGTGAGTAAATTTAGTGAGAGGCTAATCCTGTAGGGAAAAGAACAGCCAGAGTACTACAAGAGAGAAAAAAAATGTGCCCCTGAGGTCTAGGACTGCTATTACAAAGTTTTCCTGACTATCCCAAAACATTGGCATTTGGCTTTACTCATGTCAGGGCTGGTTTTAACAGGGGACAAGGAGAGGCATTGACTTGCACCTGGGCTCCGTGGGGAGCAGTGGGGTGGGCAGCAGGCTAAGATGGATCAGTACAATTTGTCTGACATGGAAATGGGAAGGATGATGGAACTGAAGCTCAACCCATAGCATCAACAGCAGTCCTTTCTGGATGCCTATATTGCTTACAGCAGTGAAATCCTAGGTGAGAGCTGAGTACCTCATGACAGATACAGGGTACTGAAGTCCTCTTCAGGGCCCCAAGTGACCAGTGAGGTCAAATGTCATGTGTGAATATGGATGCTTCTTCCAAGGATGGCAGGCATGGGTGCCCAGGAGCCACATCGCTCCCCTCACCTGACATGATTTGATTTCTGGAGCAGTCTCTGCAGAAACCCTTGCCATGTGTTGGACCTCAGAGCAGAGCGGGGAGCAGGGATGCACAGGCCACCCTGGGGAAAGCAGAAAGAACAATGTTTTTCTCTTATTCCTATAGCTGGGGATCAGCCTGGATACTGATGACTTCCTAATCCACTTCCAGATGCTACCTAGAAAAGCACTGCAGAAAAACAGATGATTGGAGATTCTGAAGATTTTTTTGTTTCTCAGAAAGCAGTTTCAGGCTTGCTCATTTCTTTTCGCAGAACATCTGCAATTCCCTGCAACTGTAATAGCTCTCATTGTCTTCTGCAAACGACACTGGCGCTTGTACAGCCTCCTTCCAAATAATTGCAGGTACTTTTGAATTCCTATGGGGAGCACATTTCTGATGTGCAGGGCTTCACCTCGCAGCACTTCTGCCCTTTCCCTAGGGATGTGCATGCATTCATCTGCTGTACTGACACGCCAGAGGCTGTGGCCCTTCTCTCACCAGCTATTCCCAGCAGCACAGCACTTGCAGCTGAGCAGGAAGCGGTACAGCTCCAGGACAGTCTGGATGAGGAGCTATGTGGATCCCACCAGCCACAGGAGCCGGGTGCCTAATTCTCTGCATGCCATGCCAAAAATATACCATGCCAGGTGCCTGAAGGCCATGCAAGGTTGCTTTTCCGAACCTATTGTGTATGCTGGGTGACACTCAAATGCAGTGTTGCTCCAAAGAGCTTGATAAAACATTGAACAGGCAGACCTCTGAAGCAGCGTACCCATCCTAGGTAATACATTTTGGTTATTTTAATGAATCACAATGTTTACGTCCAAAATCTGTTCAGTTTCCATCAAGAAATCAGAAGATGGTTAACATGCAGTATTTCCTTAGATTCTGCCAAAACAGCCACCTGGGGGTTGGGTAAATGCAGAAGGATTGGGACTTTCTTTAGGATGTTGAAGGCTATCATACAAATAGGTTACAAATAATAGTTTGTGTTTCTGTGTAAAACTGTTAGCCTTCCAACACGCAACACTCTGGTTTTGCTCCTGGCTTTCTGAAGCATTATTCCTTATGCTGCTGACTGCACACTTGCACTTACATGTTTGCTTATTTTTTGGCTCAGTGGAGCAAGCAGTCAGCTTTTCCCTCATTCCTGAGGGATATCAGGTTACAACAAATGTTGTTCTGCTCTTATAAATTTACCCAGTGGCATATTAAAAACGCATATTTTCCATTTGGTTTTTCTCCTCGCCAGAGTTGGGTTTAAAGCCACTTTTCTTCTCCCACTTGCTAGGTACTGTTAACAAGCTACTAGCTTATTCCTACATGTCAAAAGGCAGGCAACACAACACACACCCTATACAACCCCACTTGGGGATATAGCTCCTGCAGGTTACAAAAGTGCCATTTTTAAACTAAGGAAATTTATATGGCATCCCTACAGCTAAACGACTTCTGAGTGCATTATTATTGTGAGGAGGAAGGTGAATAGAGGGGCATAGGAAGGCTGCCTGGCAATGCGACAGCCTCCTGCAGCTGTGAGCATTCCTGCCTGGTGATAGACAGCACGTGTTCCCATCGCAGGCCCCACAGGGGCTCGAGTCCCTGCCTGCATGGTGGGTACAGTGCCTGCCCCTCTGCCCTGCCCTCGAGCTGCATGTGTGGGGCCAAAGGTGAGCATCCACTGCTGAAGCTCTGCGGGATGTTCAGGGCCCCTCACTCTCACTTCTGTTCCATTTTTGAGATCCATTCAGTTGTTAAAACTGAGTAGCAAGTTCAAAGAAATAACAGCCAGAATTATAGTGTAGGCTCATTGCTGCTGTGTGCTGAGGTCTGCAAGGTGGTGGATATCCACCTACCTGCTCCTTGCTCACCACTGCCATGGCTCAGCTTAGCAGTCTTATCCATGTCCTGGAAGAAAAAAATCAGCATGAAGTCTCATGGGTAGGTTTGGCTCCCCAAAGGCATTGTCCAGTACTGCTCCAGCAGCCTGGAGCACCATTCAGCTGCCCAAAGCCCATTATCCAATCTGAGGAGAAGCCTAAATGCCACAAGGCCAACATCTGCCCATGGCAGGGGGGTTGGAATTTGATGATCTTAAGGTCCTTTCCAAACCAAACCATTCTGTGATTCTACGATCTGCCCATGTTTTCTTCGCCATGTCTGCTTTCCATGCTATAGAAAGGTGGTTCATCAACCCCATGCTCTCACATCAAGGCACTGCAAACCCATCTTCATGTACATGGAGTAACACCAGGACCTTGTTCTCAGTCATCAAACTCTTCAGGTCCAGGAGCAGGCCAACTGACTTTCACATCTGTGTGCATTCATCAGTGCAATAGAACAAAACCCCACAACTTACCAAGTAACTTTTTTTGTCTACAGTTAAGTTAAACATTTTGAATCATTAAGTAGAACTCATGCTAATAATATTCTTTCACAGAGGCTAAAAACTGTTAACATAAGAATCTCAAGAGGCAATTTAATCACTGCTGCGAGTCCCCAAAACACCAAGAGGAAGGATATATATAAATGCTTTTCCTACAGCAAAAAAAGGGTGAAAGTTTCAGCCTGAAAATACATTTGTGATTTGGTGATTGCCATGTGTGAAGAACATAAGCTACAGGACTAGAAAGAAAGGGACAGTAAATTATATGGATATAAAACCGTGATACCACTCAAGCTAAAAATACTGTTTATAGGAATTATGTTGTCTGTTGGCATAATATTTTATTTTCTCTTAATCAAGCATATAAAGATGTAGATCACTACTTGATGCAAACTTCTGAATTGGTGCCTTACTACTTGGATTTATCTGTGGCCACGCAATTGCAATTATGGATGAACAAAAACAGTTAAATGCATTCATTGAATAAACATCTTACCAACAGAAACTACATTAAACTGGAAGGTCAAAAAAGTCATAGGAGAAAACGTTCTAAAAGTATTTATATATTTACATTCTAATGTGATGTGCAAGAGCAAGGAGGACAGGCTGGTATTTCTAAAAGGTCACTTTTTTGTGGAACTAACCAGCAAGGAAAATACCAGAATCATATATTCCACGTGATTCATGGTCCTAGCAACCTGAGGTAAGAGTTTGCATGGACATACTGTAACACTTAACCTACGAAGAGACACATCTAGGTTTTATGCCAACTCATGAGTCTTTAGCAGAGAGCAGGGCTATATGTCTTTGCTTTATACAAATCTAAGCATTTTATTTACACCCATTCCATTGGGGAAAAATTCAAGATATTTTTCATCCTATTTAGCATGCCCAGCATGTGAAAAGAAAATAGAGGATGCAACTTTCTCAAGGAAAAAGAGTGCAAACTCACCTCTAACTCTCCTGGGAAACCCTCCCATTACAAACCAGAAACAGCATAACGGACTAAACTTGATATTTGGTTTGTTTGGATTTCTGCTTTACATAGCTGAAGATAATGCATCCATCCTTCAAAAGCATTGAATTGATGAGACTGATCCTCAAAGTGAAAAAGGATAAGAGGCTTCTGTCAATTCCAAATACAGCTATTCAGAAAAATAATAAATCTGCTTTACAGCCAGTCCCTGTTGAGATCCCAAACCCGATCCAAGGTATTTGAGGCTCTGAAAACAGCAGTAAGCAAAATGACTTTCATCTAGTTTGCATATTCCTGCTGTACTCAGAACCAGGCTCAACTGCCTCTGCATTAAAGGATGATTTACTTAGCAGAGCTGCACTCCGAACCCCTGGGGATGTCAAGGCAGATGCTGAAAAACACTCAATAACCTGCTGAGGGGCCAGGAAAAAAACAGATCATGTTGTGCTTGAAGCGCACCAGGAAAGCTTCAATTAGAGAAATTGCACTGTGGAGTACGATCTTTTTCTTAGTTCACAGGCAAAATGGGGGCATAAGCAAGAAATTAGCACTACTGTTTATGATGCTAATGGAGATATACTAAGGCTGGTCGCTTCCAGAGGCCGGGCTGCAATAGAGCTGCACTTTAAGTTGCTTTCGGTAGAAGCACATTTATCAACAAATGCTCTTCAGTCTGGAAGCACTCTGATGCTGCAGAGAGAGCTGCTTTTCTCCACAGCGGGCTGAAGCTGCATCTCACATTTCATTTCAACACACAACAGCTGTTTCTGCAGCAAGACATTACAAAGCACGTGGTGTTTGAGGCTTGTTCACAGAGGCTTTGCATGACTAATCTCTGAGCCATCACAAGCTTTCCTCCAGAGAAGCTCCACAGCGTGCAGCAGATTCCTGGGCTCTGCCTTGGCATCAAATGCTGCTCTGGCTGAAACATGTCCTGGGACAGAGAGGTAAGAAGTCATCAGCGAGGAGGAAAAGGCCAGTATTCTGCATCACCCTGCTTTGCACTGCCTCCCAGACCTGGTTTGATAAAAAGGGTGTGCAACTGAAGAAGCTGTAGCTGAAAGGTAAGATGGAAGCCACACACCAAGACTTCTGTAGCACAACCCCCCCAGATTTGTCCCCCTGAAACAAAAAGGTACCAATTTCAACTCAGAAGGCAAAAAGGAATGGGAGATGGAAACTGTGGAGGTGAAACCCAGGGCACATTTGGTGGAGGTGAAAGAAGGCAAGAATCCCAATTCCCTAAAGGTGAATAGGGTTCAAGTAAAAAGGGAATTTTACTAGGCTGAGCAGAGGATTCCTAAAAAGGAAATTATTTTCCTCCCTTTCATCGACAAAAAGATTGTTCCAGTGACAGAGTTACCATGGAAACTGATTTGGAGAATAACAAGAAAGCATTTATGGTACGGAGCTTATTTTTAAAGGATGGTGAACCGGCAGCATCTCATTCCCCTAACTAGGATGATAACCCGATCATATGGTCTAAAGAACTAAAGTAACACATTTTAAACCGGCATGGAATAGCATGCTAAATGGAGCTGTCACAGCTTCGTGTCACTGCGCCTTTATGACCTTCAAAGCTGTGGGCAGGGGCCTTGAAAGAAAGTTTCTCCTGGGATACAGCTTTAGCCAGGCTGGCTGGCACCGCATCTCTCAGAGAGTGAAAGCCAGAGGCTGGTGAGCACCTCTCCATGAGTTAATTCGATTAACCTGCCATTTTCTTCTGTGTCATTCAGTTTTACTAGGAAGGAGCTTGGGTTTCATTCCCCAGCTGGAGAAATGCCTGCTGCCCCAAGGGTTACCATGATGCTGACTGCATACCTTGGTGGCAAATATTTCCTTCACCAGCAGTGAGGAAACTGCTGATAAAAGCAACTAACCTCACCTGTAAAATCTGGCATATACTGAAACAAACACATAACCCCAAACTGTCCATCTGTGATTTACTCCAGCTGAAGCAGAAACAGATCACCCTTTTACATTGAGCTTGGAGGGGTTTTTGCATTATCCCAGCCCTTTGATCTCAAAAACCCAGGAAGTGCTGTGACCTTTAAAAAGGGCCAATCACTTTGAAAGTCTGCTTTCTACAGTGAAAGGGTTAATTTCCACCAAGGTAGCTCAAGTCCTAAAGGAGGAGGAGGTACTATCTTGCATAGCCAGAGAGCATCCCTCTGCAGCAGGGAATAAAAAGCCATTATAATAATGGTTATTGCAAGCATGAAGTCACTGGCACCTAAAATTTTCATTCTTGTTAAATGGAAAAGCGAGCAAATAAAAGTTCCTTGTGTATATTGCCCCAAGGTTTCCCATCTTGGGAGTAGCTGCAAGTGATAATACTCATCCTCTTTGAAGAAAAAAAGCCAGTTTATATTGATCTGGGATTCAGCATGAGGTAGAGATAAGATGTTTTTAGGGTCTCTCTCAACACATAGTGTTAAAACATTGACTTCGGAGTAGAAGACATGAGGGTTTTTTTTCCTTCCCCTCATCCTCAGCCTTTGATCTGTTTTGTATTTAGTTTCCATTTTTATTGCTTCTCCTAGAACTTTGAATGCTGAGGGACAGGAGACGGGACACATACATTATCTGAATTCAAGACTTCAAAGGGATAAGTGGGTATGATCTCTAAAATAAAGGGAATAATGTACTAGCACTGCCACAAAAATTATCATGCAAGGCTATCAAGAGCTTTTCAGCTTTCCAGACAGATATGAGGCTGTTCTCCACACACCAGTAACCAAGGAGAAGTATGTCGGCTCACAGCCACCTGGAGCACTGGAAGGAGAACCTTGCAGCACAAGTCCCAGGGCCAGCCTCTAACAGCCACAACCCAAGATAAGATGACACCTGTCAGGTGGAGCACAGATGAAAGGCGAACTCTGGGCTTGTGCAGGATGTGAGTACCCAAGTGGATGAGAAGGTAAATTACCTCAACCAGATGTGGATGCTCTTCAAAGTACTCAGAAGTCAAGCAAGCTGCAAAGACTTTATCACAGACTGGTTTGGGTTGGAAGGGACCTTAAAGCTCATCCAGTTCCAATCCCCTGCTATGGGCAGGGACACCTTCCACTAGACCAGGTTGCTCCAAGCATTGTCCAGCCTGGCCTTGAACGCTGCCAGGGAAGAGGCAGCCACAGTTCTTCTGGACAACGTGTGCCAGTGTCTCACCACCCTCACAGTAAAGAATTTCTTTCTAGTATCTAAATCTACCCTCTGTCAGTTTAAAGCCATTCCGCCTTGCCTTTATAAGAAGTCCCTCTCCAGATTTCTTGTAAGCCCGCTTTTTAGTTACTGGGAGCTGCTCTAAGGTCTCTAACTGGAGAATGTTTCTTTTTCAAGTACACTGATTCTGCCCCCAAGGTTCTTACTCTGCTGGCTTCTTGGCAAAACTTTCATTTCAGTAAAAGCTGAGGCTATGTATCCCACCATCATTGCCATTGTTCATACAAGACACAACCATTGGCATTGGCTTGCTGAAGGAAACTAAAGCTCTGGAAATATATTACCTGAAAAAAACCCCATATTGTCAAGTAGATGGGTTGACAACAAATGGTTTCTTTTAGTAACCCCATAGAGCACCTGCAAGCTTGGTCATCTGAATTTTTGTATTTAACTGAAAATGACTGCATACACTGTTATGGACTAGTTGACAATGCAAAAGCACTTGCATTAGAGCACAATTATTCACGACTCACTCTCCAAGATAAGTGTATGTTAGGGTTACTATCTCAAAAATAAATTTGTCTAGAAAGACTGCGAGGGGAACCGCTATCAAATGTAGATCTAAGTGTAGCTCTTGCTAGTGCTTTTAAGCAGTGAACCCTCCTCCCTCTGGTCCTAACTCAGGACAGAGACAAACTAACCAGTAATAGTAACCATAAAAAGGTAAAAACGTTTACAAAGACCTGCCGCTGTTGTTTTATATCTGCTCCTTACCAACAGGTGGATGATGCTGCTAGGGGGTTGGTCTAGGAGATAGTTGCATAGTAAGTTAGGAATCAGTGCTTTTCATTTACGTTTTTCTAATTCAGGGGCTGGGTCCAAAACAGAGGTCAGACAATGCCCACTCCATTGGCTCAAGACTGACGAGAAAAAAGCCTACAAAGAGTAAAAAATCCTAAATTGAATTCCCCTTTTTTATTTCCCAAGTTCCTCTCAAATTAACAGCCACATTTGCATATCAGTAAAGGGCACTTAACAGGAAACTCTGAAGTTCAGTAACTAGCATAAGCATCAAAGAAAGAATAAGAAGAATGAAAATATGCATACAACCCCGAAATGCAGATTTTATATCATGCCTACTCAAAAGAGCAAAGGCACATGCCCTACTCAGACATGCATGGCTTTCCTAGGTTTGTACAATCTTCTAATGATTCAAAATAGTTAGGGTTGGAAAGGACCTTAAGATCATCCAGTTCCAACTCCCCTGTCATGGGCAGGGACACCTCACACTAAACCATGTTACCCAAGGCTCTGTCCAACCTGGCCCTGAACACCACCAGTGATGGAGCATTCACAACTTCCCTGGGCAGCCCATTCCAGTGCCTCACCACCCTCACAGTAAAGAACTTCCTCCTTATATCCAGTCTAAACTTCCCCTGTTTAAGTT
>WYDI02029415.1:0-17215 GCA_009867235.2 Psittacus erithacus | reverse complement strand
TATTTCTGTTGCACAGCTCTCTATGTGTGTATATACATATATACTTGCTTGAAAATAAATCTGAGCAAATACATATTATAGTGCCAGTCTTGCTACATGGTGAGACATGGCAGTGCACAGCAAAGCTACTAATAAACTGATCCACATATCAGGGAATATGCTTTTAAATAAAGCGTCTGAATCTTTCTTAGTGTGTTTGAAACAAGTGTCAAGTCACATCAGCAAAAGCTCCCTCTGTCCCATATGAAAAGGTCACACTGTCAAATTTCATCAGGATGTACACAGCGTCTCTTTGAAACAGCGTCCAACAGAATTTGTCAGAACTGCTACCAAAAGATGCCTCTATGCAAAAGACATGCTCTTGCACTTAAGTTTACTATATTCATACAGCCACAGAAAAAAGACCATTTACCTTTCAAGTATTCTATCTGAAAACCCAAGTGAAATCGTAGTTGCTTAGCTGCTCTCATCCAAAGAACAGAGGGAAGCAATGTGCTTACAAAAGCGAAACAAGCACACCACCCCTTGATTCAGGGCTCCCTAACAACACGGTTTTTCTTTCAGGGGAGAAGTGCTTCCTCCTTACTTCGTTTACTAATAAACTCCATACCCACTGCACTGCTAAAGGAACTCACAAACTTCTGTGCTGCTGAACTGCATTTCACCAGGAGGCCCAACCCAGATCACCGTGGGTTTTGTCTAGGTCAGCATGTCACTCTGCTGCATGCCTCCTGTCATGGAAGCAGCAGATAAGAATCTGGAAGGCATCACAGGAAGTCCTTCAGTCTCTGTAGCCATGATTCAATGCATGTTCAAAAACTTACCTATGCCATTTCTAAGGTATTTGTAGCCTGGTTTTAAGGTTCCAGTGTTAGGGCTTTTACAACCTCCCCAGGCAATCTAGTTCTGTGTTTGATTATTGCAACCGCTAGAACAGTTTTTCATCCAACTTACTTTTCCTGTGCAATTTAAGGCTATTACTTATTGCCAAGTTCTCTGTGAACCTGAGTAAGAGGCTATACTTTTCCTTTTTTAAAGGAGATACAGAAACCCACCAGAAACAACTGTCTTTTGAACCCTATTTTTGTAAGTTTTTTCTCCTAGAATGCAGCTGCTCAATGTCTGGTCTTTTTATTCTACTCTGAATTCTCCCTAGATAGTTATATACCTCTCAAATATGATATCCAACACCGCTGCAGTGATAAAGCTGAAGCTTCACTAAAGCCAACCTGAGTAGAAAGATTTTTTTTCATACATCTCATTGCTGGTTTCTGTATCTTAGTATGGAGGTTTTGCTTTTCACAAGAAGAATGTCTTAAAAATCAACCTGTAAACTACCATAACAACTTTTCAAACCCTCCCCCCTTCACCAGCTGCTCCAGATAATTTGCATTACACAATATCCTTGAATGTGTGTATGTCCTTGCACTTGCCACTACTGACATTTATTCAGCATTTTTTAGACCATCTTTGCAAATCATTTTGAAATCTCACCTTGTCCTTGGTCCATGCAGCCTTTCCTACTTTTGCCATGTGCAAATGTAACAAAAGTATGTCTTCTATTATCCACCCCATCAATATAAATACTGAGCAGAAGCACAGACCCTATTATAGAGCTTCATTGATTCTACCCCATTTCTGTTACTGAATTATGGATGAACACACCTTGATACAATTATAGTTTTAGATCCACATTATTACAGTTTCATCAGGATTGTATTCCCCTACTTTCCTTAACGCAGTATCATCCAAAACCGAGGCAAAACACCAAAGACAAACTTCTCCCGATCTACAAAGGTCTCTTACAGTGGCAAAGACAAAAATCTCTGTTCTTCTAGGTGTTTCCAAATTGGTTTTTCTGATACCCTGCTCTTTTCAGTGAAACTAGCTCATAAGATGCTAAAGTGAGAAGGGAAAAAAACACTAGAAGCACTCCAAAATATACCACCAGTGCCAAGATTAGTCTTGCAAATATACAACCTGTCCTGCAGAATGTCTGCAGGCAAATAGCAAAGGATAACATATCAGTGTATATTCCTAATATAGATTCCTAACCTAGATAAACCCATAATGAAAGCACAACTTATCCCATAACATATGGGAGACTTCCTACCATATGAGATTGACAACGCACTTCTCATCTAACTTAAAATAAAAGATATCTTGCTAGAGTAGCCATTTTATTTAAGCAGGGTGTTATATATATAACTAAAGAGCTGATTTTCCAGCTGCTTTTGAGTGTTGAAGTAAAACCCCACTGACAAAAGTCAACCTATTTTAAAATTTGTTCCTTTTTTTCACTTAACCAGCTAAAAAGCAGCTTCATTTTAAAGCAAGTTGGCCCAAGTTGACACTCTCCCAGAAGACTAGCCTTGTTAGAATGTGTCTGAGGTATAAAAACACATGTATGCATGTGTCAAAATATTTAGGTCAGTTTTTCATTGCAGAATAACCTCTGAGCTGGAGTCCAAACTTTAGGCCAAACAAAGACAGAAAAATTCTCTGAGATACAGAGAATTAAGGCCTTTTGCCAAAAGCCAAATGACCATGCTGAACTTCAGCCAAAAGCCCCTTATTTCACTTTAAGCTCTGTGTCTTCAGAATACATGTGCAGATATATCTTAAGCTGCATCATTCTATGCTGGTGCTCCTTTGCTCATTATTCTTCATGGCTGTTACAGTCTCCTTTTTTCCAAGTGCCAGAAGCTACTTACCCCTGTTTCTCTCTCAGTTCTTTCAAAATCCATTTTCTACACAGTTCAACTAATTTCAGAGTTCAGGAAGGTGCCCTCTGAAGATGCATCACCTGATGTGCTCCTGGGTGGTCAGAAGATCCCTGGCTGATCTTCAGGGGAACTACCGCAAGACAAAAAATTCCAGGAGATGCATGACAAATTACCATATAAAATGGTTTGAGTTGGTAGGGGCTCTAAAGATCATCCAGTTCCAACCCCCCCTGCAATGGGCAGGGATACCTTCCACTAGACCAGGTTGCTCAAAGCCCTGGCCTTGAATGCTTCCAAGGATAGGGCAACCACAACATCTCAATCAGTGTTTCACCACCCTCATAGTGAAGACTATTTTCCTTAATATCTAATCCAAATCTCCCCTTTTTCAATTTAAAACCATTCCACCTTGTCCTATCACTATATGTCCTTGCAAAAAGTCTTTCTCCAGATTTCCTGTAGGCCCCCTTTATGTACTGGAAACTGCTCTAAAGCTCTCCTGAAGCCTTCTCTTCTCCAGGCTGAAGAGACCCAATTCTCTGAACCTGTCTCCACAGGAAAGTTGCTCCAGCCCTCAGCTCATCTCTGTGGCACTCCTCCAGACTTGCTTGAGCAGGTGCATGTCTCTCTTGCGTTGGGGGCCCCACATGCATGAAAGCCTCATGAAGAAGCCAGCAAAAGCCATCAGACACACTCTTTTGGTGGAAAGAGATCTTAAAGACATTGCTGGAGTCTACCACAAGCCAACAACATATACACCAAAAGTTGCTAACGCCAACTGATAACTTGTTCTTATCACTGGTGAACCACAGCACAGGAATTAAGGGCAAAGGTGAGAACCCTTTAAACCTACTTCTGTCAGGGAAGGTCCTTAAACCATCATATTATGGCCTCCTGTAATCACAGCCAGGTTCTGCTCTGCAAATGTTTGGCCTGCCAAAGGACCAGCATTTTCAGTAACTGAACTGCAAACAAGCCTCCCTTGATTTTGAAGACAGACAGAAAACTGGAGAGGATTAAAATATTTGAGCAGAAATACTGCTTAAACTTGCAATTCCTTCTCACTTGCTATGATTACCAAAGGAGCTTGAAGCATTAGTGATCAAGTTTACATTTGTAATTCTAGTCATTAGCACCCTGTTCCATTTTCAACTTAACAGTTAAAATTTATGTGTACTGTTACTGTGTGTAACTCTCATTATATACATTTATAGATTTATTCCTAATTCTTCCTAAACATTATGGTTAGCATTGGTAAAGCATTTTGCTTTGTCTTTTAATGTAGCTTTTGAACAGGTAATTTAATTTGCCAATCTTCCAACTGAATGATAAGCCAGTCAAAGAACAGTTTAGGGAGTGGAGGAATCAAAGAAAATACCTTAGCTTGATGCAGTTAGTCAAGGAAATGTGTTCTTTCATTACTGGCGCACTTCTATATACATACTGATACTCCATGATGAAGGAGGAAAAAGGGGGGAAAATGAGGGGTGGGCTTTCTGGTTTTGTTTTTGTTAGTAGCAGGTAGCCCACAAGTTATGTACATGAACATACATTACCTATTTCCTGTCATATCCTCATCTAGATCTTCAGGAGATGAATACATTAAATACACAATTCTCTATACAGATGAGAATAAGGGGGGGGGGGGGAAGAAGTGCTTACTTTTATATCTAGTATTTTCCTGTGTGCTTTAAAGCAAGTGTCTGGTTCACTCCAAAGAAAGCTTAGCTTAACCCTCTAAGGCTAACATACGTGTGGGTGAAGACATAAGTCTAACTTCAAAAGAATGACTAATTTCTAATTGCAGATCTCTGTTAATGGCATTGATGCATAAACCATAAAAAGCACAGCTTGTGTCTCAGATGCCAGGCGCATATTTCATGATCAGTAGCTGGAAAACATCCTCTTAACTGCAAGCCGAACATATTGAATCTAGAGGTGATTAAAACCCTACTCTCTCTATAGGCTTGGTCTGTACCCTATTAATCTTGCAGCACCTAGACTGGGCTTAAAAGTATTTGTAGATGTTTGCTTTTCAAAATGAATCATTACATTTATAAAAATAGCTACTTAATAGTTCATTAACTGAGAGCACTGACAAAGGTCTTTAGTGCAAATAACCTGATATGTTTTTCTGAACAATAGTCTTTGCCACAAAATATAAAAGAAACCCCATTAAACCACTTTGTAAATTATCAGCATTTTGATGAATTTTGAGTAAAACTGAAGAAACTAATTTTAAAGCCATGTTAGTCTAATCTTCATTTAATATCTTCACCATTGTTTCCTCTCCAAGAACAGGGACTATTCCTAGTATTAATAAGAAATCTCCAAAAGAATCTACCGCTAAGTTTTTGTAACATTAAGAACATCTGTACCTGTAACATATATTCAATCCAATTTGAACAGAACTTAATAGCTGGGTGTATCAATAAAAAAAACCCACAACAGACCAAAACCTAAAAAAATCCAAACCCAAACTATGCACCCCACAAAATCCACCAGCTAAATCAACGTTACCTTTTCAGCATTCAGCCTTAAGATATTAAGATGAATGAAGAAACTGCTAAACTATTTTCTCATACTGTCTATATACCCCAATATATTTCTTCACAGCAGTTTGTCAAGCTGAAGTTTTCAGTGTTTAGACATATCAGAATTAGAAATTTTTGAGGCATCCACAATGAAAAAAAAAAGACACTTTCAGATACATGCTACATACAGCATGGCATTTTCATGGTATTCAGTAAAGTCTGGATGTTTTCCCGAAGTTTATTTTCATACAGCCAAGTAAGTATTAATCTTACAAAATAATCTAACCCTGAACTGGACTGGTAGCGATGCTTCTGAGATCACACTTTCAGATTCAAAAGGAATCTGGATATTTGTGGTTTGCAATCCTGTCCAGTTGAGCCACTTATGCCTTCTGCTACAGGATAAAAATAAAAAAAGAGAGCAGAAGTAAAAAAGTTGACACCAAAATTGCTGTTACACATGTTGTATCTGGCAGTTTGCTAATTTCTGAGAATATAGTTTGTTTTGAAATGTTCAGATCACTGGTTTAAAGATAAAAGCCTAAGACAAAAATTAACACCAGTTAGACATTCTAGAAACATGCTAAATAAAACAGGAATTATGACAGGCAACATCTAAGACCAGTGCTATAAATATTAGCAGTCATACCTCATGGAAGTCACTTGCATCAGTCAGTATGTAACTACTTGTGAGATCGCTGTCCGGCGCAAAGGCACAAAGTAACCAAAGCATGGCTACTGTGAAAAAATAGGTAAGACCCAGCAATATTTTAATATAATATAGATCAACATTCCTCTAATTAGTGAAAGAATGAGAAGTCTGAGATTCTAGAAACATTTATTTTACAGGGAACACTGAAAATGTTTAGGTGTTGGTAGTTACAAGCTGGCCAACAGCTCAGAGCAAAATCCATATCATTTATACATCTGGGCTTCCAGACAAACCTTTCTATAAAATTAATTGTCAGGAAAATTGCATTAAGTTCCCAAACACCCCTCTCTGACAGGGAGAAAGAATAATCTTACGCAGCAGGTAAATCCTGATGTTATCTGGAGACCTTTTGTTTGCCTTACAAAAATATGGATAAATTATGAACTACTGAAGGCTTGCATTCTCTATGCCTTTGTCCTTGACCATAATCTTTAGGGAATCTAGCAGCATCACATGTATCCAACTTTGCATACATACGCGGTATGTCATATAAGCCTTTCTCCCAGAAGAACAGAGAATCTCTTCTCTGTGACTGCTTCCCCAGGAGAATATCCTCCAGCCTACAAAAATACGCCTCAAAGTTGAGAAACAATGGATTAAAAAACAAGGATTAAAAAATGTAATGAAGTAGTATGAAATCAGAGAGGGGTTTTTTGCACTCCCACCCCCCTGTTTTTTTTCTTCTGATGACTGTTGTCAGTTTTACTGCTTCTAATGTTGAGGAAGATTTATTACTCAATCCCAACCCACAAAAGATGGCTTAAACAACATTTCCAAGTGGCAAAAATAAGCTTTAACCACTGAACTGCTGTGGTTGTTAGACAAAATCTACATATTTTGAGATTCTAGACATATTTTCACAATACCATACACGTAAAATGGAATTACCAAATATATCCATAAGACCAGACTATTATGTAGCTTCCTCTAGTGGTCAGTCCCTATATCTTGTGTCTTCTGCTATTTACTGTAGTTAATTTTATATGGAAATACTGAAATTCTGTGTTCTAATGCTGTACATTTGGGAAGGCATTAAGAGTTTATACTTCAGTTCTCTAATACAAAAGCCAAGGAAATCAAGCCAAAACATACAACAGAACATTTGTTACTGATATTAAAAGGACAAGCAGTGAAGTCAGCAAAAACTCGAGTTGGTATTTTAGAACTCTGATTCGCCCCCCTGTGAATATGCATTATAGTATATTTAGTTACTAGGCCAAACATGACTTTCCCACCACAAGACTCAGGAAGCAAGACAGATGTTCAGCTTTTAGTTGAGTCTTCAGATATTTGCTATGAATCATCCAAACGTTGTTTTGACCCTGGAATTAGTGTGTGTTTTAATAAGGCTTATCGTTGTACAATAGGTTTGTTTCTGCAATACTCCTTTTAAGGAAAGAGCAATTAAAAAGGCTTAGCAAAGCATTCACCAAATTTGAAGGCCACTGAAATCAGATAACAATTTGATATACCACTAAAATACCAGAACAAAAATCAAGGCACCTCTAAGATATGGGGCTGGAAATTAATAGACTGAAGTTTTACACTGAGCATCAGAAATACTTCTTTACAGGTTTAATTCAGTAAGAAAGAAGAGGGAAAACCCAAATGTAGAAAGTGACAACTGTCCGTTACAAAATGTATTACACTAAACAATTCAACTTAGAGTGCCATTATAACATAATGGCCATCTCTGACTTAAAAGTAAAATAAGGTAGAGTTAGTAATCTGTTCAGACTATCTAACTTAAAATAACTACAAGGATTATTTAACTTGTGCAGCTAGCAGAAAATGATATCACTCATGCAATTTGAAAATGCTTTAAAATCTGAGAACCAGTAACTTTGTTTATAAGGTTATTGTGTGAAACAGAGGCAGTAACTTTCATGTCTAGCTGAACACCTTCCACTGCCTGAGATTCTTCATCGCCTTCCTACACTAATAACTGTAACTTCCTGCATCTTGTTTTGCCTTTGCACTTCCCCACACTCTGGAACAAAAGAAATGCCCCCTAAACTTCCCCCCCCCCCCTTAAAGTGTGTAAAAGTCCATTCAGCTTTGACAAAGACATTAAGTCCTCAAAATTGACATCAACATTTATTCATTTCTACATTGCCAGCAAAAGTGCATACTGCCAATGCAGCAATGACTGATGAAACATAAAACAAAGCAGAAACTTTGACATCAAAGGTCAAGGACTAATTATTTTCAAAACACTACTGCATATTCCCCTGGGAATTCGACAGTCAGCCCAACAAGACTAGCCTCACCAACACCCTGAACTGTTCATCCCTCCATTGCAGAGGCTCACATGGAGCTTCCATGCACTTGTAACAAAGAAAAAAAGAAAAAAGACAAAAGCATGACCAAATAACTAACTACTTTTCTTTCCCTCTCATCAGGATATTAGCCCCTGCGTCACCAGCTAATGCAGTTTGCCATAGCATTCAAGCTGTGATTTGCCCCTTTGCACCTAGTATTCAGGAATGTGCTCACTGCTTCAAAAGAGAGGCTCCTCAAATCATTCAGTGCAATGCTTACTATAGGGGTATCTCAGCAGTTAAAATACCTGGCAGTACAAATCCATCTCTGCTGTCAGTATCTGCCTGCCCTTATCCATTTCTACAGCTGGAATCAGCTGGAAAGCATCTAACTTGTCCCCAGGAGAGCACACAGTGAGGGATTTACAGCACAGTAACTAACCTCAGGTCTCAAGTTTGCTTATTCCCTGGCATACCATTAAATCCTTGGGGAAAGATAACACAGCTGACAAAAAGTGTCACAGCCCTTCAAAATAAATAATATCTGTCCAATTTGGGGGTGTGCTGCCAACTCTGTTTATGTTCCTGGCTTTCTTTCACCACATTTTTAAAGCTGTGGACTTTGCTAGAAGAATAAGGAAGGAAAAAAATTCAGTCAGATATCTTCTCAGAAAAAGGTCTGTGCCTGTTCCTCATCACTCTAATGGCATTTTGCCATTACAGCAAATGAATATGCAGTGATGTTTGGGTAGCAACATAAGAGCCTTATAAAAAAAACATGAAAATTGAAGTAGAGAAAATTCAATAAAATTTCATGGATGCTTTTCATTTTTCATGCTAAGGATCAGAATATTAAGTATGTTTCAGTGCCCGATTCTGCATTAAGTATTAAAGTCACTCACCACTCCTTGTATTCCATTAGAATTAGAAACTCCAACCAAAACCCAGCATGTCAGAGACAGTACAAACAGTAAGTCAATATTGCAATAACATACTCATGTATAAGTGATAATTAAGTGTCTCTAATGAAATGGTTACATTCAAAACAGACAAGACAAAGTAAGTAGAAAGATACCTGTTTTGACAGCATGGAATTGAAGACACATGGGAGCCAGAGGCTACTCTGCCTACACACATTCTAGGGTTCAGAACACTTAGAAGTTATAGAATTAATATGGTTCTAGAAAGAATGGGTTTGATATTAATTCTAACACATCAGAATATTTCAATTTTAGGATTGTCTGTTAACTGCTTAGTTGCTGCCAGGGCAAATATCGATAAAAAACCCCTAATAGCATGCACACAGATGAAAAGAAATGGTCAGTGTACCTGTATTGCTTATAGCTTTAAAAAGAAAAGCAGCTATTGCTATTCTTTGACTTACCTCTCCATACCAAATTTTAAGCTAAAGAATTGCAGAACTTAAAGTGAACTTTTGCACAAAAACCAATATACAACTTACGCATTTCTTCAATGACATCTGGGTCACATTCTCTGTATTTGTCTATTTCTGCCTTTAGCTGCTCTTTTTTCCGTCGAAGGGCAGCAAGTTCCTCTATTAGAGCTGCACGTTCTGCCTGAGGATTCAAAGTATGTTGGGAGATACAAAAGATACAAAAATAAAAATGAGCAATTACTGCCCAAAACCTTAAAAAAAAGAAAAAAAGAAAAAGTAAATTCAAAAGCTCTTTCATTACCGCCTTCTGTCAATGAACCAAACTGGAGAGAAAAAACATAAGGACAAAAATGGATAAACAAAATTTTCTACAATCTCTGAACTCCTGACAAACTCCAAACAGATCTTTTAATTGTTTGGCTTAAAGGTTACAAAGTGTTTAGGAGTGCTAGTCTTGTAATTAAAGACAGCATTACAGAAAACCCTACCATTGACATTTTCCCAAATCAGGATGCTGCATATGAATACCTTCCGAATTTATTATTCACTTTTTTCCACACCATTTAAGAGTAGTGGTCTTAAAAATAACTTGAGATATTTATGACATGGTAGTCTTTGCTGGGAAAGTACACAATATCAACCTCAAATACTCTATTGATCAATAAGAATTTTTAGACATTGACTCAACATGAGCCCTCCCATAGCCAACTCAGCACATACTTCTCATTCAGTCTGTAGTAACAGCCAAACATTGTAATTGGCTGCTATTCAAAAGAACCCATGCCAGGGCACTGGGTAGCCTAGAAAAGCCAGGTTGCCATTACAAAGTCATGCTATCTCCATGGCAGCCCAGCAGCCTTAGGTGCTTTATTGTTTGTTTTCAGCGTGTCCTCCTCCCACCCCAAACTTCTGTATTCACAGTGCTTTTGCCAACAGTCTGGATTCAGCACATCCTGAAAATGCAGATTGGAAATCTGCTCCCAGATGCTGGGGCATGGAGGCCGGCTCCTCAGAAACCTAAATCATGATCTAGATTTTTCAGGACTTCTTCCTGGTGTATAGTCCAGAACTAAAATGCTGGAAGCATCAACCAGAGCAGGATTTCCAGGACCATTGTTTCCTGTGACTAGGACAGGTCATGTGGTGAAGAAGCCCCAAGGTCTCAAACAGTTCAATTTGAAACCTGATA
The DNA here is from genome assembly GCA_009867235.2 of Psittacus erithacus. NCBI lineage: Eukaryota > Metazoa > Chordata > Aves > Psittaciformes > Psittacidae > Psittacus > Psittacus erithacus. The sequence continues at coordinate 6,397 of WYDI02029415.1, read as the reverse complement.
AGCACAACTGCAGGAAAAACCCACCTATGATTCCCCAATTACAGTCAAACTCAGAACATTTCTATATAGTATTTTGAATTCTAAGGTTAGGCGCTTTCCTGCAAAATCTAATTCCTCCTGAAAGCTTCTAGCTATCTCTATTTAAACATTTATTTACTGGAGGTTTAAACCCCTTTAGACTCAACATCTCAAAACAAATGAACACCTTAGAATACCATATGAAGAACTGCTAACTAATACGCTACTTAATATGTATGGTAAATATGAAGACTAAATATCATTTTGCAGTGTTAACAGCTTCAGCATGCAAAGAGCACCAAGGTTACACGGCTGCTCAGAATGGTAATTCAGAAATCTAATTTATAAGACTTAAACCAAACTAAACTGAAAAAAAAAAAAGACCCTCAACTCCTAAGTTTACAGTTACTAGATCTGGCAGCTCAGCAACCATTGGCAACTTTGGTGCATGCCTCTGCGTAGTTCAAGTTTTCAGGTTTAAAGATATCTTAAAAAGCCTGCAAGATTACCAGTCTTCAGGTAGTCCCAAATTTTTTCTGCCTTAGAGCAGCCAGTTGTCAATATTTTACACATTAGCTCATGACCAATTAAGGAAAAAATCTAATACCTGATTTTTTCTGTCCCTACCTCATCTCCAGTATTTAGAATTCTGAATGGATTTTCAACAAGTACATTAATATTTATAAACTATGCATACTTGTAGCCCTATTTCCTGGTAGGAATGCCTCCCCCGCCAAAGCAACTTACAGTATCTTCACGTCCAATTTTTGACTTCTCAATGCTTTTCTGTAAGACCTCTTTTTTCTGATTGCTTTCAGCAAACTGGTAAATGAAACAAAGACCAAAATCAACCTATTTCAGTAACAAATATTAGACATACCTATAAAACATGCATACACAGCTACATATTTAAATAAAGGTGAATATACATTTCTATCTTTTTTTATATCTTTAACTTGTGTAAACAAAAAATAAATACAAAATCAACCTAATTTAAGTCTGAGGCTCTGAACCATAGAAAAGAATTACAGGAAGCAACTTAAAGTCTAAGAAATTTTCACTCCTGCAGCACATCATCTTGTTAGGTATTGCATGTTCAGTATGGGACCAAAATCCTGTTTCATAATCTGGCATCTCTACACAAAGGACTCCATGACATGGAGGATTTGGATTATATGATTTCTTTTGATCCTTCTCCAGCTCTCCTTATTCAATGGAAGCAGTAAGGTGCAGCAGATCCACCTGCTCAGCTGTTGATACCAGTCTTCCCAAAGAAGGCATGCCCTCAATCCTTTTTGCATACTGGTGAAGAGAAGCCTTTATAGCTCAAAGGCACGTAAAGCCATGTCCCCCATCTTCTGTGCTGAATTCACACTGCTAGACTTCAGAGTCCCTTTCCTTCAGGCCTGAAGCAGAGGAATCTCACAGACATTGCATCTCACAGGGCTGGTGTGAATACTCTCTCCATTTTCCTGTTATTCCAGGAGGAATCATTTATAAAGAGATGTCTTCATTAACCTGCCACCCATCTTGAGCCAGGCCTTTTCAGTTTAGCTGGAAGTTTTCTAGAGGTGCTTTGGAAACTCTTAAAATAAGCAGGATGTACAAGTTGCCCCTTACAGACTCAATGCTCAGCATTATCCAAAGTACCTTGAAATATTAAATGAGATTAATGAAACTGCAAAAACAGAAGTCTAATAAAATAGTTTGGAAATAAGTTATTGCATTTGAAACCAGCACAAAAGAAAAAATAAATTAAAAAAAAAAAAAAAGGAAGAAACAACAATATGCTAAGTACTCAATCTTTGGTTTAGCTTCAAGACGTTCTGAGCATCAGTCAGGCAGAAAACCCGTATATCAGACTAATCATGAAGAATATGAAGGTGACTGTCAGAGCCCAGGTTGCATTCTGCCTTCCCCCAAAAATCCTCACATAAAACCTCTACTCCTATATTCCCTTTCTCACTGAGGATCCCTCTGAGTACAAAAGCATTCCTTTACATTTCTTGCAATCCCTAGCCTTGATAATATAACCATATCATTCATATTCTTGTGCAGCTGAAACACCACAACCACATTCATACAATGCAAACAGAACTGTTTAGGAGCCATAATCGCTTCTCAATTTCTATTTAAACTCATGCTTAGTCTGTATTTTTCAGAAATACATATTTAAATGTAAATGCATGACAAATATTAGCCAGAGCTTACTGCCAAATCTTAGAGCTCAGCCATAATGGTAAAAAGAAGGTCTGTACTGGTGGGTCATATAGATTAGGACACCGCCCAACTGCAGCTCACTGGGTTTAGGGGTTCCTTTTATATAGCTCAATTTTTAAACATTAATTGCTCTTTCTGGATCAGTATGTGTTCATGCATGCGTAAGCATACATGCAGACAAGGGGGTCTCCTTTCAAAAAGGGTGTTTTGGTTTTCCTTCAACTTACACAGAAATTATACTAATGGTAAGGCATACATAATTTGGGGAAAAGTATGTCCAGCTGTTTACTCATTGCTCTCAATGCAAGTAACCACAGAGGCAGTGTGGGTTCCAGTATGTGGCTTGAAGTACACCAACACCTTAATTTTGTGGTTAGTTAAACAGCACTTTTTCAGGGATTTCCACAAAATTCTTAAAGATTCAAGTGTGTTAGTCCCCACATGATGCTGTACTACAGAGAAGCATATATACAGTTCAGAAGAGGACCAGTATGTAGGTGCAGTTTGCATTTCATGAAGCCCAAGGAAGACAAACACCAGAGCACACGTAGTTCAATATCTCTGAATAAATAATTATTCTTGCAGAGGAAGTAGAGAAGCCAAGGAGCTTATTTAGGCCAATACACTGTAAGTACAAAGAGTAAGCCAATGCCTTCTGCAAGGGAGGCCATAAAGGTGTTGCTTTCTATGTTTTTTTCATATTCATGAAGTTATTTACAAGTGTATCTGCATTTTTTAAAATGGAAGCACAGAATGAGCTCTCAGGGAAGTGCATTAAAAACGTAATAGCTGGTTTCCAGCTTGGAAACATGTTTCCCAGTATGACATCTTAACTATTTTATGGATTCTCTATATTCCACAGCATTTAATCATGGAAGAGACAGCACGACAAACACCAGGAACTGCAGAAATTTCTTAGATTCTAACCTACATAACATGCAAGGTTGCCATGCCACGAGGTTAGAAAATTAGAATATCTTCCTCTGTCTGACAGCAATGATGATATTTATACAATCTTATTTAAGATTTTGTTTTCTCTCACAGATTGTAATTTCTGGTGGAGTAGTTTTGTTTGTTTTATTCTGCCTTTACAATCAAGACTTTACAAAATAAAATGAAACCACAGCTCTTTGTGTATTGTTTAGAAGTCACAGTGGGTATTCCCATGACAACAAATAAAACAGTAAAGGAACAGCAGAAGGAGGCAAGATACTGAAAAAAACAAACACAGGACAAGGATGCAAAGGCAAAGGAACAGATGGCCAGGGTCTGTGCAAGGAATCTATAACAAAGGGAGAAGCAGGAAGCCTTGAATGTAGAGGTGGGAACATCACTGAAAATAACTGTACATGGAAGAAGGGAAGACCATCAGCAAGGATAAAGGAGTTTGAGGAAGGATGAACATTGATGGCACAATAGTTAATTGACAGGTAAGGACAAATGGCAGATGATAGGTTACAGGGCATTAAAAAAGAAAGGCAGAATTTGCAAGTGTTCTGTGTGTATGTATGACAGCAGAGCAACACATCTGGCCAAATACAGTGACTTACTTTCCTGCTCACCAGCTGCAGAAAATCCTGACTGCAAACTTACACAGTAGCAGATGGAAGATTTCAATCCCTGGAGCAATCTTGGGACATTTTTCAAGGTAGCTGGCGAACTATTTCTCAAGAAACATCAACCACCCTGAGAGAAATCTGACTCCTGCAATAGCAGTGGGATTGATCTGGACAAGAAGACACTTATTGTCTCCCTTCTATGTTTCTTAAAAGAGATGTCTCACCTGACACATGAACAACTTTCTGTCACAGATGCAACTGGCCAGGTGTGGGAAACAAGGACAAAGATACTCTCTACTGTACTAGAAATTTTCGTATCTCCAGTCTGACTGCTCCAAATCAGCACATGACAAAGCAAGACATGAGAAAGCTGGAAAAATGTCAACTATGGGAAAGCTGTCCGAAGGAGGAAGAGAGACTACATAATTAGAAGTTACGAAGTAAAGAAAAAAAGAAATCTCAACAAGAGCATTTTCAGTGTTGGCAAAACATGAAAAACATGCTGGGACCCTGCAAGAAGTCAGTTTAATGAAATAACTAACTAGCATCTATAGAACAGGAAAGCTGGGAAACAGTTCCTTTAGTTTTACAGATCACTGCAGTCAGATCACTGGCCTAGCTTCAAAACAAATTCAATCCGAAGTCCCCCAAAAAGATGTTCTTTCTTACACTGCAACGGTCTCACAATGTTTAGCTATACATTTGTGCAGTAGTTTGCACGTGCTAAGTGCTATGTGCTGATGATAATCATCTGTTCCATCACTGGCCTCAGGGTCTGGTTTCTATCAAAGGATAGATTAGATGTACACAGATACTTTATTATATACTATGCATGCATCATTGCTAGGATTTCACTTTGGCAAGCTGGTGATGTACACTTGGATGAGGAACATTTAAACCTGACACGCCACAGCAGCAGGTTTCAGCTCTCCTCCTTCTCAAAACCTGTCTGATACTGTCCTAGCTCAACATGACTGGATTTTTATTCTCTAGCAAGAGTTTTTGCTGGTCATATTCCTTCTGGTTCCTCATTCTTAACCACTCTAACCACCAACATCCCACCAAACATGTAGCTTGCCTCCCTAGCATACTAAAATATCTACAAACCTGGAGTAAGCCACGCAAACACAGACCGCAAAGTATGTACACTGGACAAGAATCAAACCAAGGTCTCATATGCTAACCACCAAGAGCATTCACAGCTGTTAGCCCACTGTCATTATGGTCTTAAAGAGAAAAACCATACACTCAGGTGTTCTTTCAGCAACACTCAACCAAAAATGGTATTAAAAACTACTGCTGTTATAACACTACCCACCATGGCACCACAGAATTCAAGACATCATTTTTTTCATTGTTCATATTTTTGCAGAGTTCTTTACTGTGGGTTTGAAGCTCACAATACTTTGCAAGGCAAGGGCTTCTTTACTTTAAGCTTAAACAAAAGCAGTTCAAGAGTTTTAAGGTGACATTTGTTGTAAATGGGTGTATTTCTTTCCTACATTAAACCCAACCCACCACTGAAAAACTTAAATAGAACTGACAGAAGGCATGGAGAGAAAGTACTTCAAAGCATTCCTCTAGATTTTAAAGATAGATAAAAAATTTAAACCCAGAAAGCAGACTAATACAGAGAGTAAAAATGCAAAGATTAACAGCCATAGGACAATCTGAAAATATTGAAACCAGGCCTGGAGTGCTAAAAGAAAGGCATAGAACATTACTAAAAGAAACTGCTCAGCAATCAATATTGTTGACTAAAACAATAAAACTTCAAAGGAAAAAAATAAAAGGTGTAGCACATCCATGTGCAGAATTGCTCTATAAAGTACTACACAATAAGCATACAACTACTACTTTTACATGTAGAGTCAAAAATACATACTTGCCAGGGCCTCCAAACACACAGAACTAAACTTCTAAGCTAGCTAATTGTGTTCACAGTGTAGTAGAAAGTATGACCATGAACTGCAGTATGGTCACTTCCACTCTGCCCTCAGGATGCCTGCATACCACTCATAACCCACCCAGTGAACTCAACCACAGTAGGAGCAGGTCCCAGGTTCACTAAGGCTTCAGTCAGGGACATGACGTACTTAGTGAAGCACAGGCAGCAAACATACACTTGTTACGTAAATACAATTAAAAGATCTTTTTTATGTTTGTGACAGGGAAAGAAGCATGCAATGTCTTACCCCAAGTCACTGTAAGTCACCTCAGCAATATGAAGTAGGGAATCTTGTATGCTGGGACTGAGGAAGCACATGACAGAAACAACTGGGAGACTGCAATGGCTCAAGAAATACAGGTAAGAACGAGAATAGAGATTAAAACTATTTTCAGAAATTGAAGAACAGACAATGGGAGGTTTTTTCCCAGCAAGAGAACACCGTAAAATGGATGGGAAACAGTGTAGAAAAAGAGAAGAGACTGTCGTGGTTTAAGCTTAGTCGTAAATTAGAAAACCATGTAGTCTGCTCATTCGCCCCCGCCCCAACCTGTCCTCGCCCCTGCCTCCCCAGCCCCGGAGGGATGGGGAGGAGAATGGAAAGAATGTAACTCCCACAGGTTGAGATAAGAACAGTCCAGTAACTAAGGTA
>WYDI02029414.1:0-99837 GCA_009867235.2 Psittacus erithacus | reverse complement strand
GTTCCACTAGACCAGGTTGCTCAAAGCCCCATCCAACCTGCCATCACACCACCCTGTCACACCACCCACCCTTGAACACTGCCAGGGATGGGGAATCCACAACTTCCCTGGGCAACCTGTTCCAGTGTCTCACCACTCTCACAGTAAAGTTTTCCGAGTGTCTAACCTAAATCTGCCCTCTTTCAGTTTAAAGCCATTCCCCCTTGTCCTATCACTCCATGCACTTGTAAAAAGTCCCTCTCCAGATTCCCGGTAGGCCCCTTTTAGGTACTGGAAGGCTGCTCCAAGGATTTCCTAGAGCCTTCTCTTCTCCAGGCTGAATAGCTACAACTCTCTCAGCCTGTCTTCAAAGAAGAGGCGCTCCAGACCCCTGATCATATTTGTAGCCCTCCTCTGGACTCAGTCCAACAGATCAATGTCATTCTTAGTTTAGAGTCCCCAGAGCTGGATGCGGTATTTCAGGAGGGGTCTCACAAAACCAGAGTAGAAATAACCAGAAAACTCTTATTTGCTTCATCCTCCCTATGCCCAGTCAGGCTCAGACGACATTGTATTGAATGTCTGCTGGTACCATGCCCTTTCTAGCATTACATCTGGCATTACATTAGGTTAGAAGATGATAAGGTGCAACAACAGATTAAAAAGAAACCTTTGCATGAGAAAGACCCATCTGTATTCACACAGTATTGGTGATCTTTGCAAGGAGAAGCAGCACACTCATCTATATCTGAAAGATAAAAAGTGTCAAGTTACCTAAAATAGTAATGATTAGAATAGCCAGATTAATACTTAAATGCTATGCTTTGAGATCTTGTAAGAACTGGCCCACAGAAGCTATAAACTGCATTGAGAGTATTGTTAACAATGAGTTCAGGATCAGATATGCAACATGTCAGACATAAAATTACAGGGTAACATACACTGTGTTGTTCAACTTAACATTAACAAATCAAAACTGATCCTCAGAATATGTTTTGTGATGACAGTAACGAACATTCAGAAATTCAAGAGCTCAAATTGAGTAAGAATTCCAGAACACCTGCCATCCTTGCTATTTTCAAGTCTGTGTTTTGCATGCATTTATGATTTTTATACGAATAGCATAACAAATAAGCAGACAGACTACTCCACTGGAATACTGTTGATTTCTCTACCCCTATATTGCCAAGCTATGGAACTTTTTAAGTTACACATATACACACATATACACTGGTTAATTTTTTTACATAAAGCAAATTGGAGAAAGCCAAGTTATGGTTAAGATCAGTCAAGCTGAAAACCAGATCTACCTGGGAAGTTAAAACATGCTAGTCTGGTTATTTCAAGGAAAGGGCACACCAGTACTCAGTACTCACAGCTAAAAAATTCACACAGAAACAGATTATTTCTGTCCCTGTGCTATCTCATCATATTGCTGCAGACATCATTCACACTCATTACTCAATTTATACTTTATCAGTTGCAATGATAAATTGGAAAAAATAGCTGTACAAAAGATAACACTGGGGCATCTTGAAAATGCCCTTGGAGCATACAACAGTTACCTAAGCAGGCATTGCACTACTGCAATTCAAATTCTAGTTCTCATTAGCACTTTTTAAAAGAAGCAGTGTTCACATAATTTCTAAGATACTGTTTCCAAATATCACGTTAAGGGTCAAATTCAACCAGTTAAAGGGAATGTGTTACTCTCCCCCTTGTGCATTCCTGCATTGGGAATACTTTTAGTATTTGGAATTCTCCTCAAGTGTTTCATACGTATCTCTTCATAAACCAAAAGAAACAGGCAGGAGATTAATGGAAGCACTGAGCTTGTTGTGTCCTAGTATTTCTCTGCAACAGCAGGAATAGTATGCCCTGGCTTTTAATGAAATGTCTGAACTCTATTAGGGCTGAGTATTTATAAACATACACTAACGTTAAGACAATTGCACAACTACTACAAAATATGTAGATAAGCTGATGGGAATCTTGCAGTAGTTGACAAAATAGTTTAAATTGAGAGCAGGGCACTCTTTATCATTCAAATAAACAAAAAAACCATGTCTTAAAAGGAACACCCCACTTGCTGCTAAGTGTATTCCACTAAATTAGAAAGATACACAGTGAACAGTTTGATAAAGACAACTATAATCACCCGGAGATCAATGGGGAGGAAATACTACTTTCTTGCAACTTGAAACGAGTTAGGGAGAAAGAGACTACAAACTACAGAAAATCTAAACTGACAAAATACTTCCATAAAAACCAATAAAACTTGATGTGACATCATCTAATCTCAGTAGCAAACATTACTACAAGACCTGTTTGAAGCCTACCAAGCATTACTCACCCACACAAGCTGCTTCTTCGTTTTTAATCCAGCCTTCTTTACAGTCTTGGCAGTCCTTGTTACTTGAACCAGTACACGTTTTACAGGCAGCGTGGCAGGCTGAGATAAAAGAAAACTACAATCTGAGCTTTGTTGAGAGATTCCAAGACAAGTCTGGGCACACAAATTCTCTAAGAAAACCTTATTTAAGATTCACTGGAAGGTATGATATTTTAGTAGCTTGACCCTCCCATTCACAAGATTAAATCTTGACTTTATGGTGGTATTACTTGCAATAATGCAGCTCTACTCTACAAAAACATCCCTCCAAAAACCACCAAAAAAACCTTAGGCACTCAAAACTAGTTATTGCAGTCACAGGCACCACTTAAAACAGTGCCATGAAATTCTAGTGACTAGAAATGACAGGTCCAATTTCCAAAAATATTTGGGAAGAGGAGATCAAGAATGTAAATTTTGCTCAGCTTCTTGGGACTGGGACAAGATTTTAAACACAAGACTCAAGCACTCTCAATCTAATGAATCCTCAGACTACTTCGCTTGCAACTAGCTTTGTGAGCAATTTATGAAGTGATACTAGTCTGAAGAACTTCAGAAAGAAGCATACTTGAAATCCAGTTGCATATGCATTTTATATATATTGAATGCATATCTAACACAATATAACATATGCATGTTACGCTGTAAAATAAAACAAATCATACAGAAGAATTACTACACAGCCAGATAAAAAAAAAACAAAAACAAAAAACCAAACCAACAGCATGGTTCCTGTTGAAAAACAGTCTATTAGACTCATAGTCAGGGTTCAGTTGCTGCAAAAATCTTCTTCAAGATGCAAAATCAGATGACTTTGTTTCAACATTAAGCTAAGACACACTTAACTGGAATCAATGTGGTCTACAGTACAGATCAGCTGCTTCCATACCCATTAATTCCAGTAAAGCTTACCTGAGACATGAGGAAAACCTAGCTTTCAAAGTAGTCCACTTTGCAGCAATTTCAGCTCAAGATTTTTGTACACTATTTGGGGAGGGTGGGGGGTGGGTAGCAAAGCCTGCTCTTCCCTCCCACCTTCCTCATGACACTGACGAATTCTGCTTCTTAAAGCAGGAAAAAAAAAAAAAAAATTAAAAGCAATATCAAGGGCAGTGAAGAAGGATGATCCAGCAAAACCTTACAATTCCACCCAACTGACTGATACGTCATTTATGGTTAAAGCAGAGTGACCAAACTGTAATTATTTTGTTTTCATATTTGTCAGTTTAAACTGTTTCTAGTTTTCTTTACAAAAACTGAAGAAGACAAAAAATCTAAGCACATGTCAAAGACTCTGTTACCTGTACAAACAGAATGTGTCTCATTTCTTAAGGTACTGTAGTAACCATTAGAACAGTCCAAACAAAAGTCTCCTGTATATTCCTTGTTACAGCTACATGTGCCATCTCCACCTCGGGTACCATCACCATCACAGTGTCCATTCCCATGGCAAGGTCTTTCCGATCCACCACGACAAGCTAAAAATGATCAAAAATACTTTTAAATCAGATGCCAAAAGAAGACAATCTCCAGGAAAGTTCAGTTATAAATTTAATTTTGGGTAAAGACCATGGCTTAGGATTCTAACTATTTTCCTAACTTCCTGGCTAAAGTTAGTACGTTTATTTATTCTGGACTTATGAGAATGCTCATACTGCAGTTGGAAAAACCTACTAGCAATCATTTAGATTACTGGGAATCACCACAACTTTTAACAATGTAAGAGGCCAAAGCTGACCTCTATAATCACGTGCAAGGTTTTAGAGATTTGTAAAATATACAAGCTTCAGGGGTTAAAAATACATCCTTTACATCACTTTTGCGTTGAAGACCTTACTTTCATCCAGTTGTCTCCCACCTACTTTTGTCCAATTTTTACCCCACTGCCTTTTTAACTAATCTTCAGTTGTGATTTTTTTAATTTAATCCCCAACTGTGTTCTGGCTATATTACTCTTGAAACTGGTCAAGAACTGCTGTCTACATGGCTTCCGAAAAGCCACCTAAAACCAGACTCGATGCCACAGGGAGCGCGGATGTGAGCATCAGATCAGATTAAATTCTGCACTTTTAAGTACCCTTGACAGTTTTGTATGTTACTTCATGCTCAGAAGACTTTTTTTCAAGCAGGATGCTCACAATGCAGCTACCTAAGTACACAGCAGCTGGTGTCTCACACAAAATATTCTACTTCACATATTTTTCCATGTGATGAAAGATAAAACCCATAAAAAGAACGTATCTACTACTGTATTTTTCAAAAGAAAAATTACCAAGGCAGTCTGGTCCATATGTTCCAGCAGGGCAGCAAACCTCTATTGTTTCTATACAAAACCACTTAAACAAATCAGGATACTTCTTCTTTCTGTATATGAAAGACACTTATTTATCAGAAAAAGAAGAATGATTATTTAAAAGCCAACTCACACAACCAAACCTGAACAATGCAGTACAGAAACCTGTTGCAAGTGACAGATTAGGAACGTTTTTTTTCCTGTTCTAAAGACAAACTTATTCCAGGAACAAACTTCTAGAAGTCCTTCAACTTGAGATGAAAGCAGTTTTATGACAAAGGAAAACAAAAGAAGTAATAAACCTTGGAAGTTTTCCTATGTTAGTTTGCCTCAACACCCCACTGGTAACTAAGTAGACAGTGAACGAGAAGCCAGACTGTTTCGGTGCAACACTTCTGGAATTGAAAATAAAAAGAACACAGTACAGCAGCACACGCTATTAAAAGTCAGCATGAACACAACAGTAACTCTTGAAGGACAATTAAGAATTACCCGTACTGCTGTGGTACGGGCACAAGATTCAACATCAGTTGGTCAGCTTCTTAGATCATTTATCCACAAAAATATCTCCATTTAAAAAAAAAAACAAAAACCAAAACTTACAGTTTGAACCACCATTTCTCTATGTGCTCTTCATGCTCTTCTACCATGTTGTTACATTCAAAGTTACTACTGTCACACAGTTTCTCTATGATCTCTACAAGACGGATTTCGCTACAAGCAGAGAAGGAAAATCGTAAGTTTAAATTAAACACAATCAAGTAAGTTTAATTTAAACAGTTGACACCACTCCAGATATGGTAGAAAAAACTAGACTTTAGCCTAGAATACTTTATCAGTTTATAGTGTGTTCTGAATTACTTCCAAAACAAAGCAAATATCAGAATAAAGAACTAATGAGCATTACAAACTAGAAGGATGACCACAAGAACCACTTTGGTTTGCCTGCATTTATGATGTCTGCAGATTATAGGTTTGATAGATTTTCAGCTTTCCAGAAAATGTTGAGTGCAGTATTTTTCTTCTAAATTAAACATTAACTTTCATGTATCATTAATATCTGATACAAGCCCACAAAGCTCACAGTAACTGAGGCTCAGAAACCCGACCCTCACATCTCAATGCTCCAACCATGATTAAAAACTGAATTTGAAATTTGGAAGAAAGATACCCAATCACTTTGCTCAGTAGCCAAACCTATTTATGAAAAGGGAACAGTAATTTGCACCTCTTCTAGTTTTGTGTTTGGAACTGAAATAGCAAGGGCTCTAGGGAGGAGATACTCCTTTAATTCCAAAACAAGAGTACTGCAGTACTCCACACCTTCTATGACTAGTGACCATTACTTAAGATCCTTATTTTACAACTTTAATAAGTAAATAGGAAAAGATCTACCATGATAAATGACAGCATCAACTTTTTTTTTTTTTTTTCAAATTGAAACTAGTCAAATAAAGGCATTAATAAGGGGTTTCAGTCTTTACTGTAATCTTTACATTACAACGCGATGTTACATTTTAATCAGTAAGAATTTAAGGCTCGGACATGTGAAGCTTTAGCTGCAACACAGAACTTTAAGTTCTAGACAAACACCACTGCAGTGTTTGTTACACACAGTGGGTATGAAACATAGCCAAAACAGAAGTACTGAGACAGCTTACCTGGACTCATACTTTGACAGTGTCTTTTCTTCCCAAGCAGTGTTTCCACCACCAAAGTTCTTTTTAGCTGTATCTGCTAATCCCTACAAACCAAAAGGATGCAAATTACATAGAGTTTGTTTCTAACAAAAATTAAGGGCAACAGTAAATGCCTGTATGAAAATTGCAAAAAGTGCCATGCAAAACCTCAGTGAAGCTCAGAAGCTGCTGGTCAAATTGCTAAGTGAAAGAAACAGCTAGTGACAACATGAAATGTGAGAAAGTGTAAGTGATAGCATAACATGACTCAATTTTCATAATGCATTAACAAGGCCTTGTTACAGTTTTCATTTACATCAAAAACATACAAGTATGGAAGTTTATACCTTTGTCCTTTAAGTTCTCAGGAACTTTATTACCCAACTGAACAGGGCCTCTACTTCATTCGGTTTATACAGCAACTTGGATCAACTTGACCATGTTGTAACTTAAACACACAACCATACAACAGGATAATTAATCATGACCAGCACAATTTCTCCAAGTCACTATGCCAATGCCTATCAAATCATACTTTGCACTAAATCTCCATAGTTAAAGTGATCTACAACAGCAAATATACATACAAAGAGTATGACCCATCCCTGGCAGTGTTCAGGGCCAGGTTGGACAAGGCTTAGCGAAACCTAATCTAGTGGGAGATGTTCCTGCCTGTGACAGGGGCACTGGAACTATATCAGCTTTAAGGTCCCTTCCAATCCGAACCATTTTATGACTGTAACTGTCTGTCACAAGCTGATGCAGCCCCTCGCTGCCTGCACTGAATTTACTGCGCCGTGATGTAGGCCTGCTGAAAGTGGCAAGAGACAGAATTCTAAAATTTAGGGGCTCGTCATGGAGCCAAGTGTGATACGGCGAGTACAGCAAATCTTTCTGCACTGAAGCACCAAAACACTTTCGGTAGCGAAGCTCGAGGAGCTATGTAACCTGCCGACCAAAAGGAATATAACTCCTTTCCAGCAGGGAGCCACAGCCGGGAGCAAGAGACTGCCGTGTGTCAGCTTGGCCAGACGCTGTCAGTACCGGAACACCCGCGGGAGACCTCCCGGAGCCCGGCCGAGGGGCAGCAGCAGCTGTGGGGGAGAGAGACGAGCAACCCCGGGGCCGCAGACCTGCACCGCGCCGGCCTTCCGCCGGGCCGGCCACCCTTCGCCACAAACCGGGCGCTGCCCCGTACCGCTGCACCTCAGTTTGCCCGCGGGACCCGCGGCCGGCTTCTCACAGGTGAGTATCGGCCCGCCGCCACCCCAGCCCCACCACCCACCTGGTTGAACCTGTCCACGATACCCCGGCAGGTGGAGCACGCCAGGCGCCGCCGCTCGCCAGCGCACAGGCCGGGCGGAAGCATCAGCAGGGTAACGCAGAAAGCCACGGCCAGCTGCGTCCGAGCCGGGCGAGCCGCGGGGCCGGGCCTCATGGCGAGGGCGCGGGGAGCCGCGGGGAGAGGGAGCGAGGCCGGCCCAGCCGCGGCACCGAGCCCTCCTCAGCGCCGGCCGCGCACAGCGCGCTCGCTCCGCCCCGACCCCCGCAGCAACCGGCCCGCGAGCTCCATTCTGATTTCCGCGTCAGCTCCACGCACGCTCCGGCCGCAGGCGCTCGTTGGTGGAGGCAGGAGAGAGGAGGAACGTGGTCCAATCAGCGCCCGCCACGCTCCGGACCAATCGGAGCTCCCCGCGTGCTCGGAACGCTGCGGAGGGGGGGAGGTCGGGAGCTGCTTGAGGAAGCGATGCGCGCCGGCTTCGCGCGCCGCCGCCATGGTGAGGCCGGGCAGGCACGAGCCCCTCTGGGGCTTCAGCTCCGCCCGCCATTTTTACCTGGTACCAGCCTCAGAGTCCTCTCGCTGCCGGGTCCGCGCTCTGCCCTCACCTAACATGGCCGGCCGGAGGGCGGTCACGTGGCCACGGGGCCGTCTCCCCCCTCCCGCCCCCTCCTGCCGGCGCCCTCTGCGGGGTGGCCACGTGGACGCGCGGGCGGTGAGTGCGGGCCGGGCCGAGGGCGCCGCGCCCGCGCCGGCGGGGCGGGGAAAGGCGAGGGTGATCGGTGTGGAAGTAGCGGTCGTGTGAGGGGCAGCGCGGAGGGTCTCCTCTCTCGCCGCAGCCCTGTTGCAGCCCGGCCGGAGGGCGGCTCCGGAACCCCATCCCCCGCGGAGGCGCTGCCAGGCGGCCCCCACCCGCGGGCACGGTAGCTGCGGCTTGGCGGGAGGGAGAGGGCAGGGCCGGGCTGGGCAGACGCTTCCTGAGGGGGCGCGCGGCACCTGTCCCGGCCGGGCCTCCGCCGCGGGGTGCTGTGTGGGCGCGGTGCGGTGCCCGTGCCTTCAGGAGCGGTGGGTGGTGGTGTGGACTCGTCACGAGCCGCCTCAGGGCCGCGCCGGAGCGACCTGAGGGGGAGAAACTTCACCCCCATCCCCAGCTCGCCTGATCTAGGGGTGCCAGGGTAGCGGAGGGCAGCGGGGGGAAGGAGAGGGCGTACGTGGGGTGTTGGGTTGTTTAGGTTTGTTTGTTTGTTGTTTTTTTTTTTTTTTTAACGAGAGCATTCTGTGTGTTTCCAACCCAATGTGTGATCCTTTGTACATAGCTTCATTGTATTTTCTTACCTGGTGATGTCCCAGGCTTCATCTGCCAAAGCTTTCCCTTTTCTTTTTTGACTCCTGGGGAGATGTATATGGGACAAGGTTTAGTGGCTTTAAACTGAAAGAGGGTAGGTTTAGATCAGACGTTTGGATGAAATAATTCTCTGAGGGTGGTGAGGCAGGTGCCCAGAAAAGCTGGGGCTGCCCCATCCCTGACAGTGTTCAAGGCCAGGTTGGACGGGGCTTTGAACAACCTGGTCTAGTGGAAAGCGTCCCTGCCTGTGGCAGGGGGCTTGGAATTAGATGAGCTTTAAGGTCCCTTCCAACCCAAACCAGTCTATGATACAAGAATAGCAACTGTCATGTTCTTTCTTATAAAAAAACCAAAAAGCAGCCCCAGTAACTGCAAGCTTTAAATCTGACTTAGCTTAAGTTAGCTTTAAAGCAAAGTTGGGAGAGCTATTAAAGCATAAAAAACAAAACATGGAAATTGAAGGTAACACAGCATAGGTTTTACCAAAGCTTGAGGAAGCCAAAGAAGGAGGACCTCATGGTGGGACGCTTATGGTGGTTCTGCTTAGATGCCTCCATATAAAGCATGTGACAAAGTGAAATGCAGCCCCTGTAGACATATTCAACATGCGTTTTGGCTGCCAAACTGACATATTTATACTGAAACGTATCTGAAAATGTGAGCTAAGTGTGGTGGGTTTTCCATGGGAAGAGTCGGAAGTCCATTATTTCAGCTAATGACATTTCAATAGAAAAAGAATAAACCATTTTTAAGTGCTTCAGCTTTTTTTTAATGCATGAAAGCAATTTATTTTCTCCCAGTTTAATCCCAGGAAGAGATGAATTCTTTGTGTTGAAAAATTTTGCTCTTACATGATTCAGTCTTAACGTAGGACCTGGGAAGAGTCAATGTGGCTATGTTGTACTGGTTTGAGGAAGATTCTTCTGAAGATGTTGGAATGTTAATGATGGATAAAAGTATTTGTATTTGCTTATGATATTCCTTCTACCTTCATTATTAAAATGTTTTTATTAAGTGAAAATCTGTTTCTGTCGGTTTGGCATTTAAAAATAAAAGCTGTAATTGAAAGTATTTTGCTTTTATATAGCAGATTTATTTTTAAACATCAGATTTAAATAGTAATAATTCCACTTGAACTTTGAGATTTGCCAGAATCAGTTTTCAACAGAGCAAGTTATCTCGAGTCTTGACAAGACCACTAAATTTATTAGGCTTTATCTCAGAAACCTAGGTGTTGTCTTCGTGCTTTGGTTTTTTATCTCTTAGCATGCTTCCCTTGAGAGAATCCCAGGACGTATAATGCATGTAATTATCTTCCAAATCTATGAATATGCTGGAAAGTTTACTTCCTTCAGGCATACAAAGGGATTGGAGTCAAGAAGATTAAAAGAAAGCCTTGTGATAAACTGTGTATGGGATGTGTAGCTTCACTGTCATTCTGATGATTTAGGAGGCTGGGGACTGATTATGCGGTGGTCAGTTAAAGATAGTGGGAGCAGGGCTATATTGTAGAGTGATCAGAGTCTAATGAACACAGTATTTATAGGTGAAGGTAACATCTCTTTATTACGCAACCAATAAAAACAAGAAGGAAAACACAGAGCTTCTTGGCATTTAGATCCTTTCACAAGGATTCATTGGGTCCTGAAATATCTGAAACATTAAGAAGCTGTGAGTTGAGAGTGAGGAACACCTGTCTTGCTGGTGTGTTACACACAAACAGAGTAGCACAAGCTACTCAATGCCCATGTTGCTATATGCAATGGTGGATTGATCCTTCAGTGTCCCTTTTTAACTTGGGTAAGTTTGGCCAGAAATGTGAGATGCCTTTGTGTTTTTTGGAAGAGTTCAGCAAGAGAGCTTTCTAGAGACAAGAATTTGTACAAGATAAATTGCCCCCTGCAGAGGCTTGATTCCTGCCAGACACTTCTTGAAATGCTCTGGGTGTCAGTCCTGTACCTCTTTTACTACAGCTGTGGAAAAGGAGTCTGTTGTAGCATAGCACATTATCCATCCTTGTAAAGAAGTGATACTAAGCACAGGTTAAAAAGGCTTTTTCACAGTTCCTGGGGTGCTGTGTTTAGGCTCTTCACGTTGCAAAACAAGCCAAAAATCTTAAGGACCTACCATGGAACTCTTTGTCTTTGAGCCCAAGGCTGGAGCTTAAGTTACAGTCTGTAACCAGCAATCATGAGAAAGAGATGCAGACAGAGAGATAGGCAGATATGTGCAATTTTCAAGAAGTACGCAAATTTAGGGATTTGTTGGTGTTGGCTGTGAAAACAACATTAACTCACTCTAATGCGCAGGACAGACATCAGTTCTAGGAGGCAGTTGCTAAGCAATGCTAGAAATCTGCCAACTATTGTAACCTATTTGATGGACTTGTTTAGACCAAAACACGGGAGAAAACATCTCTAACCAAAGCCTCAGTTGCACCTTAAAGGTGCTATTTTTACAGTTTTGTTTTTGTGAGAACAAGAATAACAGTAACCAAAATTTCTTTTATTAAGTTGCAAACTTACAAAAAGTGGGAACTTTTAAAAGATTACCATGGTTTTGATGGAAATGGTAGTAAAAAATAATTGTCCTTCTCCCCTCTCCCCCCAACTTTATAATCTGAAACCAGAAAAAGATTAACTGTTTACCCATGACATTGCTTATTCTTACTTGTTCTGGCATCACCTAGACACATGATGGTAAAATACATCATAAGTAGCGCTATAAGAATGACTCACTAATGCTGTGAAACTAAGCACTAGGGCCTTCATTTCTGGGCAGGAGTGCAAAGAATGGGAGTCAGACCATCTCATGCTGTAGTGAGGCATGGTGCCAAAGCAGATTCATCTTTCACTAGCTGACTCCAGATCTAGCCACTGGCAAATTGGTAAACTCAGATCAGAGTACTTGGTTCTGAGCAATTTCTCATCTTCATGGTTCCTCTCCGACTAGTTTCTGAGTCCTAGACAAATGAGAGAGTATGTTCTAATGATCATATGTAAATCCAGTGTGTGATTAAAATAAGAGACAAAGCTGTCTCACCCACAAAATGCAGACATAGTTGAGGTGGCACTCTCGGCAGTCATGGCACTATGGAATGCAAAGGGAAATGCTTTCTTAAGTAGGGTCTGTGTCTGAGGTTTTTTAGGTGAAAACTAAAACCATTGCATTTAGAGAAGGTGGTATAAATCCTGAAATGGTGCCTGCATATGGTTTTGGCTGTCTACTCAGTGCACTGACTGTATGTACTAAAAAAAATAAATAAATGGATGGATTATTTGATTTTAGTTTTTGTTTAAACTTTTCTGCTACTGTAGAATGTTTTCCTTGTATTTTCAATCTCTCTGTACACTTCTTGCCATGTTATTAATGTATTTTCTTCTATTTTTCTTTTTAATAATAGTAGAATATATGTGAAATTCAAACCCACGATGGGTCAGAGGAGGAGCTCTAGTGGGCGGCCATTCCCATTGCTGCTGCTAATTATTGTTGTGGCCTTTGTTCATTTGACTGTCTGTCCTTTTACAAAAGTGGAGGAAAGCTTTAACCTACAAGCTATCCATGATGTGGTGTACCACCAGCTGGACTTGGATAAGGTAAATTGGAAAGGAGGTTTTCTTTCTTGGACGCTGTTAAAGATTGTGATTCCTTGCTATATGAGCAGGATAAATGCAATGTGAATATGATTAATTCCCATTTTCCTATGATTTAAATGATTAATTTCCCATCTCTGATGTGTCTGTCTTACTTAGATTTTCCTTTTTGCAGTATGACCATCATGAATTTCCTGGAGTTGTCCCAAGAACATTTCTTGGACCAATTTTTATTGCTGCTCTTTCCAGCCCAGCTATATATATACTGTCTGTGCTAAGAATGTCAAAGTTTTACTCCCAGCTGATAGGTACGAGATCTTTAAGTCCTCAGAATAGAGATGTTTTTACTAGTGGAATAATGGGTGATGTTTGTGGCACTGTTGTAACATTCAGTGTTTGGGTCAATGTTTAAAATAGTATATTCTTTTCCTTATTGAGGGATTTTGCAAACTGTAAGTATTTGGAGCTAGCATGGTAATTCCTCCCCCTCTTTGGGGTAACTAACAGCACAAAGTCTGTGCTAACAAATGTCAGACAGTGTAGAAAAAGCAAATGTCTTCAGCGTATACATTCCCATGTGTACTTCCATGTACGCCTCAGAAAATGTTGTTTAACTTGGGCATAGAAGCATTGACCTTTGTGCAGAAGTGTCAGGCAAGTTAAAGATGGATTAAAATAGGTAAACTAATGGGGAAGTTTTGGGTTGTTGTTATGGTTTTTTTTTTCCTCAAAGTGGGTTATATTGTGTTATCTTCAGTATTATTCTTCATAACATCTTCCTGTTCTATTATGCCATATGGTTGTTCAACAGTGATCCATCAATTACTACTCTTATTTCCCATTTTTATTCTTCTAATAGTCCGAGGAAGCTTGGGGCTCAGTGTGATTTACACATTATGGAAGTTGCAGAAAGAAGTTAGAAAGCAGTTTGGAGCAACTACATCAACAATCTTTTGTCTCATCACTGTTACTCAGTTTCATTTGATGTTTTACTGTACACGAACCCTCCCTAATGTGTTCGCACTTCCTTTTGGTAAGTATTCACCTAGGAATAATTCTAAAATATAAAAATTCTCAAATATATCAGTGTGTTAAAGCACAGAAAACGTGTGGTCAGGCCAAGTGGGTATATGCGCTTGATTAAATTGTATGAGAAGACTAGAATTAATGAAGCAGTTGTGGTTTCTTGGTTTTGTTGTTTGTTTTTTTTTTTTTTATCTGTATGTGCTTTCAATGACTGTTGAATCCAGTGTTATTGAATCTGAGTATGTGTGGAGTTTGTCAGATGGCTTTGATTAACTAGAGGTTTGAGTATGCATACCTGATGCATAAAACGGAGCTGTTGAAAGGGCAGTATAAAAAAAAACACCCAGCCGTGTGAACTTAGTCTACACAGGAAACAGCTTTCTCATGAGACTGTGGAACAAACTCCACCGCAACATCTCACCTTCCTCTTCTGAATTTAGCTACATATATCGCAGGTTTTGAAAAAAAATCAAAGTCAAAATCTTACTCTGCACATCTACACGTACAATTTTTCCCCAGAGAGGACGAGAGGGAAGATTAACCACATAACAGATATTAGCTGAGTCACTTAATGCTTCAGCACAGGTCGTTCAACTAATAAAATCATGAGGTTGGTGTAAGAACCTGTATAGATCAGAACAGAAAAACAAAAGTGGTTGAATTGTTGGATAAACACTGTGTAGAATAAACTTCTCAAATAATCTCTGCTGGTATTAATTAAAAATAAAGTTGTTTCATGGTTTTGTGCTATTAGTACTTCACATATTTTCCTTAGAATCATGACCACTTTACTAGGTAGTCAGTGTTATAATGTGATTTTAACTGTGAAAAAATCTGTAGAGATGTGTCTTCAGCTAACCATGCAAATGGATTTATAGTTCTTTCTCCCCAAGAGATAGTCTGTAGTCTTGTTTTTGTATTTGAGATGGGTTGCTGTTGTCATGAGTACAGGATATACTCAGCCGAGAAAATAAATTCCTCAGCTAAATTGAGCAATAATAATTATGAATCAATAGTTTGAAAGGCTTTTAGTACTCCTCTAAGGTTTGCTTTTGCTTTTTCATTTTTTCCCTCCCTGCCTGTCCCCCAAAAAAGCTATTAAACATACTGTCTAGGAAGAGTTCCTACATACTCCTTCTGTGGTTATACTTTAAGCCTCAGCAGCAGAAAGGTGTGTGTTATTCCAAATTTCATTTCTCTAACAGACAAAGAATTTCTGGACTACAAACAGTAGGAAGACCAAGAGAAGGTTGGTGGGAAGTTAGAGGAACAAGATGCTAGCGTTGGGAAAAGTGTTGCTCTTTAGAAAAAGAACAGTTCGCCATGTTGGACAGTGTGTTTTATTTCTTTTTGCAGTGCTCCTGGCATTGACATTTTGGATACAGCAAAAGCAAAGGCCATTCATTTGGTTCTCGGCTTTGGCAATTATAGTCTTCAGATCAGAGCTCTGCATATTCTTAGGCCTTATGCTTCTGGTGACGTTATTAACTAAAAGAGTCTCCATTTTCAAAGTTCTTTCCCATGCTGTTCCTGCTGGAATTTTTTGTCTGGGTAAGTGTTTGCTTGGAAAAAACAAATGCCATATATTAAATTCAGCAGAAGTCTGAAGATTTGACTGACTTCTCTGGTGACGTGGCCCTTGGGGCTTTTTTTTTTTTTTCCTCTTTTTCCTTTTTTTTTTTTTCCCCTCTATATGCCAGTGCTATGACATGGTTATGTATTTCTTTGGAAATTTCCATGTGAGGAAATAGGTGTGCACAGAGCAGTAGAAAGATACTGTGACCCCTGCCTTTAGATGCTTACAATTCAATGTTCTGATCTTAGAAAGGCTTAGATGTGCAAATGGACTTTTGTATAACTAGTACATGGCTTTAGCTACACATTCGTTATCTTTTGTAGTATCTATTGCCATGACAATAAGCTGAATCACAGGATACAACAGTGTGGCAGACAGGGATATCAGGAGAGAGGGTTGTGAGCAGTTACAGTTCAGCTCTGTTTCTTTATTACATTAATTTTAATAGCTTAAGTGATTATCCATTCTATAGGGTTTGAAAAATCCCCATGTCTCTAATCATCCATGGAAGGCTTATGCATATACACATAAAATCATAGAATAGTTAGGGTTGGAAGGGCTTCTCTGCCAGCCTACCTAATTAAAAATGCTGTTGTCAGATGCCTGATAGTGACCTCTGGTAGTATGCTGTCCCTTCCACAGCATGGACAGTAGAGACAGTAGAAAATCATGACATGTACATTCGGAAGCATCTCATAGTGTGTTTGGAGGTCCAGTGGGAATTAGTCACTGGTACTCCCATTCCCTCTCTGGGCTAACTTAATAAATACCAGAGCAGTTTTCACAGAGCTGGGTGAAGAAGATGGGGTTGATGGATTTGCTGCTGTTCCTGTCTTTTTGCCTTTCATCCCTTATTGTCTTTCTTCCCTCCCATCTAATAAATATTAGCAAACTTCTAGAGATTAATTTTTCTTAATTTACCAGCTTGACCATAAACATCTGTTCAGTACCATTTGAAGTTAACCTGGGTTTCTTACCATTCACTGCATTTAATGCTCTAATATTCTTTCAAAATGAACTTTAATGAAACCACTGCTTTTCACTCCTGGGGTTGGAGTGGGGCGAATCTCAATCAGTTTCCTATCTAACATGCTTCTGCTAAGACTTCTATTAAAAAGTGCCTCCCTCCCCTGCATTTCCAGTGTAAGATAGATTCAACCTTCTCTATGGCTTTGGGTGAGGCTTACAATGCATGTTTCAGTTTATGTTGATCTTGTCAATAAATGTGCAGTTTGGGTGTGTTTGCTTTTCCCCAGTTTTTAATTCATGCAGATTTGTATTTCTTTAATTCTTTTAGGGCTAACAGTTGCTGTGGATTCTCTATTTTGGAGGCAACTTGTGTGGCCTGAGGGGAAAGTGCTCTGGTATAACACAGTTTTAAACAAAAGTTCCAACTGGGGAGTATCCTTTGAAACATACAGGAAAAAAGATACATTGAACAATACCAGCCAAAGCAGAGACTTGATGTGACCTATTCCTGAGACTCAGTTATGGTGTTAAATTCTATTTTTCATCTAGTATTTCAGTATTTGAAGCTTATGAGACAATGCCTGTTTCTTAGAGCCATAAATTGTAACTTTCATCTGCTGACTGTTCCTTCTTGCTTCGTTGTGTTCTACCAATGTAAAGCCAGATTTCTTCCCTTGCTTTTTCATGTTGCCCATCATTAGAGCCTTTTGATGTACCTCTGTTGGGTGATATGAATATAGTTAGGCAACTGCTTTTATTTCTCAAAGGATAAAGCAAGAAACCAAATGCCTGAAGGAATGTGATATAGAAAAAGCATACTGCATATTTGCAAAATGTGTGTGTACTCCTGTAAAGAATGGTTACTTTACTTGTTAGCAGTGAAAGCATCCTTAACTCTCACCTTGAAGACCTCCCCCTTCTTGTGGTATTTCTATTCAGCCCTGCCTCGTGCTTTGGGATGCAGCATTATATTTGTACCTTTAGGTGTAGCAGAAAAGAGAACTCGGATATTACTTTTGCCAGCACTGGGCTTTATTTTCTTGTATTCATTTCTCCCGCACAAAGAGCTGCGTTTTATCATATATACTTTCCCAGTCTTCAACATAGTGGCTGCTAAAATGTGCTCACGAATGTAAGTTCAA
Organism: Psittacus erithacus; assembly: GCA_009867235.2. Taxonomy (NCBI): domain Eukaryota; kingdom Metazoa; phylum Chordata; class Aves; order Psittaciformes; family Psittacidae; genus Psittacus; species Psittacus erithacus. The sequence continues at coordinate 82,564 of WYDI02029414.1, read as the reverse complement.
AATTCTGTGTTTGTGTTTTTTTGGGTTTTCTTTTTGTTTGTTTGTTTTTCTTTTTTGGGGGAGGTTTCCTCCCTCTAAAAATGCAAAAGCAAAGCAAAACTTATTACTGGTTTTATGCACTTCTTTCCATCTTGGAATCTGAATTATCTTGAGGTCTTCATATGCTTTAGAAAGAAGGTCTGTATCATTGTACCCATTTGACTAATGAGGGAAATGGAGACAAATTAAATTATTTGATGGGATGATTTGGCAAGTTTGGGATAGAGTCAAGAACAGAGCCCAGATTTTACTGTTACGCTGTTATAGTTCAGTTTATTTTATCCACCAGAGAAAGACATGTTCAAGTGTACTACTGTGGCATTAACATAACTTACCTTAGGAGGTAGTTTAATAAATAGGTGGGGCTCATGAACCATGAGTTTGTGTTAAATAGTTAAGCTTGAGTATATTGAGTAAACAAATTGAAGTTGAACTCTGAACTTTTTTGAAAGAGACTACATTCATAGCTAAAGGTTTTAAACACACATACGTAGCTTTATTTATGAACTTGTATTAGCTTTATTAATGAGATTATTCTAATTTAAATGTCACTAGAAGCTAGTCTTTTAGGAATGGATAATAAATGCACTCCATACCCATGATTGTAATAAAATTTGCATTAATTTTCGTTACCTAACAGTGGAGTTTTCGTACAAGTTCTGTCACAGTAGCCAGTGACTAGTATGAAAGAAAAGTAACAGTTTATTCTTACTCATTCTTTCCTTCCTCAACAGTCTGAATAACTATCGGAAGTCCTGGCTGTACAAACTTGGATCTTTCTTTGTTGTTATGCATCTCCTAGTTAATGCTGCGTATTCAGGAACATCTTTATATGTTTCACATTTCAATTACCCTGGAGGTGTGGCAATTCAGAAGTTGCATGAGTTGGTACCTTCAACAGCAGGTATGTAAAGCTGGCTTGAGATATGTCCACCTAATTTTAATTGTAGGGGTTTTTTGCTAGTGTATCTTTCTTTTCTTTTGATTGGATATTACTTCTTCACACTATTTATATGCATCTTTTCTGTTACTGTTTTGTTAATTTATTGATCAGAGTGTTCTTAAAACAATTTTGAAACTATTTTGTTTTCTTTATTTCTGTAGATGTCTCAGTCCATATTGATGTGGCTGCAGCACAAACAGGAGTTTCTCGGTTTCTGGAAATCAATTCAGATTGGAGGTATGTTATGAACAAAGTATTTTGATTTGAAGACAGGAGCCTGCTTTTTCCTTTTTGTGTATGCACAGGTGCAAGCGTCACAGATACAGGGTTTGGTACAGCATATTTATTAAGCCAGGTCAAGAATAATGTGAATCTTCAGAGAATTTTGATGTATGTAGTGCTGCCACTTCAGAAATATAACACAGCAGCATTGTTTAATTGGGTAAGTTGGTTCTGGTTTGCCCAAGTAGCATAGAATATTTTGAAGAAGTCAGAAACAGCGCAACAAATCATAAGCTTACTAAAACACCAATGTCTTTAGTGTAGCTACATTTGATATCTCACTACATCTTGTAAGACAGCTGTAGGTGAACAGTTTCCTGCTCTTGGCAGAACAGTATATAATTGTGGGGGTTTGTTTGCTTTTGAATGATGTGTGGCAATGTGAGGCTTATGTATGTATTAATAAGTCTACTTCTATGTGGAACATCTTTTACATAGATGGCATTGAGGCTGCTGTGGTTGGGCTGTCGGTCATATGCTTTAGCTCTGAGAGAAAGCAGTTGAGTGCTTTGTTACCATGACCAGCAGTGAGCTACAAACAAGAATACTGACTTGAACAGTAGAAGAGATGTTTGTGGGATGGCATTGTTTGCTTTGCAGGATGCAGACCAAAAAAGGGCACCTTTCTGTTTCTTAAGCCTTTCTCTTCAGCTGAAGTGCAGGTTTCCCATTCAAAATGTCATCTTAATGGAAATGATTCAGCAGAAAGTGACACAAAGCCTCACACTTCATACTTGCACAAAAAAAAAAAGCAATACAAGCAGATTTCAGTTTAAAAAGTAATCTGAGCATGGAGTTGTTTGGTTTTTAACTCCATCTATAGTCTTCAGGATCAGATGAACAAACATAATTTTTTTTACATTTAGATGTAAAAGTATTTTGGAAGTAAAGAGGGAGACGGTAAAAGTATGCTTCTGGGGGAATTACAAAAATCACCGCACTTGCTATGGCTTATTTTGTTTTTGTGCTCTCTGAAAACATTGTGATGGTACAAACAGTTTGAAGCTGAATTACCTTCACAGTTACCAATCCAATGTTTATTTCAAACAGGTTTTTGCATGTTCAATCCAGAGAAAGTCTTAAGCCATTAGCACTCAGGAGGAGATAATAAACTATAAGTGATAGAACATGCTATAGTTGTTATTAATGATAGCTAAAATGTTCAAATCTTTGTTTTTTTGAACACACTTAAATACACATGCTACTCTAAACAGAACTCTACTCTCTAAATACAGTGCTTAATTTCAGTGAGATTTTTTGAGGTGGTGGGTTTTGGATTGTTTTGAGCTTGCAAGGCTGTGATGTGGTGGGATTGGGAACGAATGACATCCCTGTCACTGATGAACATTTCATAGTGTTGCAACTACAGATCAGTTTTTCTCTCTTTTTACTCTTCATAAAAAGCTGCAAGGGAGGGCTGGCTCATCACAGAGCTTCACATTAAAAAAATCAGGCAAAGTCCACAGCTGAGCATCATACACAGGACTGTCAATTTGTCTGACAGCACAGTAGTGCAAAGTTTAGTGGCACCAGCTGTCCGTTTCCCTTTATCCAAGGAAGTGATGAAAAGTAACTTGCCATCTTCATAGACTCTGTACAACAGGTGAAAACAGATTTAAGGATGGAGTTGCTATGAAGGCTGATGATTCATCAGCATAACTATGATCCATAAATAGAAGTATCTTAAAGTTAACAGCTTTCAGTGGCATGCTCAGATTAGATCTGTTTGCCTCAAGAAAAATGCAAGAGATCCATTATTTTTCTTCAAAGGGTGACTGAAAGAAGCTTGGCGCAGATCCTGACACAGGACAGGTGTTACAATCTTGTCTTCAAATAGTGCCGTCTCTTTGAACCAGGAATAAACGTGCTGTGTAAGCTTCAAGTATTTAAAAATAATAAAATTCAGACATGCTTGCAGCCAGATGAAAGGCCCTTTATGTGCTGATGAAGAAAATGCAAAATAAGTAGTTGGTAGGGTTGTTACAAAGTATGCCGTTCATTCTGCCAGTTGGATGCACGTACCGTCCTAAGCGGTACTGTGATCTTTCTGGAAATATGGGATGAAATTGCCATACAATTTTTTTTATCATTATTATTATTTTGAGGGGAAGAAAGCACTTGTTGAGTATGCAAAGTCTAATTCTGCATCACATGGTGTATTTATTGACCACCCTGGATTCTGTCAGCCTGGAGTCTCTCCTCTCTTGTTAACAAAATTTTAGTTAACAAGCTATACAAACCCTCTAGTTTGCTGTAAAGTCCTTGCTTTATATATCTTAAACAATGACTGCTATGTCAGGGTGCGTTGTGAAAATATAAATTGAGATGGTTTCCAGTTTTTCACAGAGAATTGTGGCACATGAGGCCAAGCCTGCAAAGACAGACATGGTGAAGGTGCAGCTTGGATTCGCTCCTAGCTTCAAGTAAGACTATGAAGGGTTGGGATTGCATTTCCCTTCCAGTGTCCATGCCTGTAAGAAAAGCCACAGCCTTAAGTAAGTTGCTTGTGAAATCTGTGGGAGGAATAAGGTGCCTGAGAACAGGAGTAGAAGGCTGGTAGAAAACAGTTCACAGAGAAAGGGTTGAATGCTTTTCACCTGGGTTACAGAGCATTGGCTCCTTTATAGTTAGATACCGAAGACTGTCTTGTCATAAACAAACTATAAAGGAAGTAACCTTCATCTTAACCTCTGTCTTCTGGACTGTTACCCAGCATTAGTGTAGAGCATTTTTCTGGAATACAGAACAAAGATTTGAATCCAGCTCTCCCACTTTTGAAAGCACACTTAACAGTGGTCTACAGAGTGTTTTGGGGTGGATTGATCTTATTCTTACCCTTTGAAGTTGTTGGATTGAGGACTCAATCAGGCTGCCATATCCAAATTAAGCATCCTAACCCTTGGGCTATAAATTGCACCTGAGTGTCTTCAGTGAATGAATAAATAACTATTGTGAAGTACAAGTGTACTCATGAGACAGCGGGAGAGATCTATCTCAATTTCTAGAAAATTAGAGACATTCATACAGCTCTGTGAAGCAATGAACCAGTTCTGGGCTTAGATCAGATGGAGAATGGCTGAATCTAGGTCTTTCACATCCCTGCCAAATGCTTAAGTCACTTGTTTTCTCATCCTGTAAATTTTCTCTGCAGGTAGATTGAATGTAAATCCTTTTAAGAAATAACTATAACTGTAGGTGTTAAACAGGTTTGGAACTCATTAGTTACTTTATATATATCTTAGATAAATAATTTAGATATATTTAGGTACCTAAACAGTTTTATGAAGGTGACCCAAAGTGACCTACCCAAACATATAGATCATGGAACTGAACCCATAAATAGTAAGTGCCAAGTTAATGCTGTAACTGCTAGGCTTTCCTACAGTGTGCAAGGAAGTCTTTTCTATGTGATTCTCTGAGGCTTCTACTTTAATGTATGACTACCAGGTGCGGAAGGTTTCTGCTGAAGTGCCTTATTTTATTTTATTCAAAACAACAAACAAAACAAAACCCTCACCCATACTTACTCTACAAAAATTGGAGTTTGACTAAAAAATGAGTCCAGTTTTCTACAGTCTTAGGCTTTGGTGTCCTTTCTTCATAGCACTCAGATAGAGGACTAGTGAGAAATTTACTAGGAGTCCTGATTCATATCACAATAGCAGCAGAAAGGCTTGCATGGAATGACTGGCTCCCTAAACTCTATTTCCCCCTCCAGTACAAGTTAATTGAATCAAGAGATATAGGTGAGAATGTTACTGTTGCTTTTGTGTTTCATCTTGGATGATGCTACATGCCTTGCAGTAATTGAGATGTTTAATATATAAAGAGAGGAATGTAAATACGCCATCGCTATTCTTTACAGGTATGACAAAAGAGAAGATGTGAAACCAGGAGACCAGCTGATGTTTTCTTACACACACATACTAATGGAAACAAACCCTCTTCAAATATCACATTACAAGACAACCCATAGGCCACTGGCAAATATACCTGGCATCAGTAAAATTGGGCTGAACTTTACTGCACTACCTCCTTTTACTTTAAACTTGAAACCAAAATTAGTACTGTTGGAAAAACTTCCTCTATCATCTTGACTGTGAATTTTAAGTCTTTCAATGTAATTTTCCTGATGACTGAATCTAAGCAGCAAATTGTCATTCCAGCACTGCAGTTCAGCTTCTGTGGAAAAGCACAGAAAATCTTTGTACCAATTGGTATTGAGCTCCGTCCTGTTTCTTACATGAACGTTACAGTGCATTCCTAGTCAGTATATACTCGAATACTGAGTTGTATTGTTAGATACGTTTGAGGGAGGCTACCTACAAGTTTAGTAGTATTAAGTAAAACCTGTCTACTTGGTTTGGGTAGCTGCCTGTTTCATAACGTAGCACAGGTATGTCCTAATTGTCCTAGATAAGTTACATAATGGCACAGGTTTGTGCTACGGCAATAATTTGATATGTAATCTATGTGTGCAAAGATATATTAACATGATGTATCTGCAGTACTGTACCCCTTCATTGTCAGATTGCCTGTGTGAATCTTAATGATGCTATCAACATAGGAAAGCTATATTCATTGTAGCTTCATCACAATACTTAATTGTGCCCTGTAGGCTACCAAACTAATTAAAGTGAAAGATTGACTTAAAACGCAATTGGTCCTTTTGACAAGCACTGTCTCGTAACAAATTTGAGGATGGCTATCTTTATTCCAATAGCTCATAAAGAAGTAGCAACTTGGTTTTCACAGGAAAAGGAACTTAAACTGAAGCTTCCCTCTTTTGCTGTAATGATATCTTAATTTGCAGTGCAAGAATTTACCTATGAAAATACTCACTTGAATACACTTTTAGAAGATAGGTACTCTTTTCCTTTGTTTTTTATTAAGTAGTCCCTTTGGAAAGGCATAATCTAATGTGCTGTGTGTTGCACTCTGTAAACTAGAATTAAATAGCATGCTCTGTAGTATCTTTATTAGATGTTTTTGTTAAGAATGTCTGTTAAGGAGTAAACCAAGAATAAAAGGTTGGAATTTTGGTTAGGGCTGGTTGTAATATGACAGGAGCTCCGTTTGTGTAAAAATCAGTACTGCTGAAATAAACATGGGCAGGAAACTATTCCTTGCTGTCTGAAAACTTGAATAATTTTATTGAATAAAGTGGGTTCATTCAGGAACTACCTTTACCCGTTTGTACATTTCAATTCTTCGGACCACATGTTCCTTTTATCCTCTAGATAATGAAGCAGAGGATGGGATCTGTGGGGTGGAGCCTACTCCCCTGCGAGTGGCTATAGCTGTTGTGCAGGCTTCCTCAAGTGAAGCAGATGTGGCAAAGGCAACCTGCAAAACTTGTTGGTCCAGTCTCTAGCTGCTCTAGAAACTGAAATTACTCAAGTATTATCTATTTGACTTGCCTTTGGAAGGAAACTCAGCTTCCTCCAGAACCGATATGAACATCAAACAATTCACATGAGACAGAAGGAAGTACATGTGCAAATAGCTGAGAATTTGGAACGAAACAAAAGGAAAGTTTTAAATAAGGATGTAGGCCCTTTATGTTAAATCTAATAATTGTCTTTATGTAACTTTCCCACGCTATAATCCGTAACTGCATAGACAGATGCCTGCACTGCTGTAGTTAGGTGTATAGTTACTCCAGCTTTCCAAATCCTGAGCTGTCAGAAACCCTCTGCAAACACAGAGAGAACTTAGGGCTATTATGCTTGTAACACTGGCAGCTACAGCTAGTGCATGGAGTGGCACAAAGTATGTGACCATTAGGCATTTGAGGAGTTTAATCTTGCTGCATGTCAGACACACATAGCTGATGGGTGCAGGTGAGACACTGAAAACTTACTTGGAATTTCTGAAGTGAGGTTAAAGTACTAAGTTTCTGATGACTACTAAAGTGATTAAAAGAAAAAAATTCTTTTGTTTTGACTAATTACAAACAAACATAAAATAGCCAACAAAATATCTTTAACACTGGGAAAAGTCAGAACTTCTCTGAGGTTCTTCTCTGCCATCCCTTTCACTCCAGCCATCAGAACACAGCCTCAATGCAATGTAACAAGGTAACACACACTGAAACAGGATACACCCCTTCTCTGTTCTGCCCCTTGCACACATCCCCTTGGTGACACACGTTACACATCCGGGCAAACAAGGTTGGGATTATGCTGCCTCTTCTAACGTGGTTACAACTGTTCTAGGACCATTTCCACCTACCGACGTACTCCTCACACTAAGGAGCTTGCAAGGTGATACAAGATTAAAACACTTGTTCACGATTTCAGTGTAGGAGTGTGCCTTGCCTTGCACCCCAGAGCATTTTTCCCATGAATAACAATTCCACACAAGCCGCTGTTGCTTTCTTCGCTTTGCTCCCTGTGCTCATGCTTAAGGAGTCCACTCTCCCTTCAGGGCTTTCCTTGTAACTTAGTATTGAGTCTGCCTTGTATAAATGACTTCACTTTGTCTTTGCAAAGAAGGAACAAAACCACAAGCTGAGTTTGTCACTGATATAAGCACGACTGTTCAGCCACAGCCTTCTCAGTTAGCTAGTTAGTGTCTCAATGAACTATATCTGTCTGCTTAACACCCCACACAGGTGATTAAAAAGGGTGGTGGCAGAAATTCCTGAAGTTAAATGACAAAGAACACGTCCCTGAAGGTTTTCTCAGTTTTTATTTAAATAGGTGTGATTCCTGAACATAATTGATCCATTTCGTACGTGACTCCTTATTTTAGATCAGCTCTTTATCTAAACAGGAGCAACTACAACCACTTTTGGTTGCTTGTTTCAGACCTTTGTGACAGGAAGGACAGCCAGTGTTCCTTCTGAAATTCTACATCTTACTGTCACGGGCAGTCTTTCACCAATTCTGCTTTATTTCAGCTGCAACTGCCCTTGGTTCTGTACCAAGGCTTGATCTGTGTCCAGATACGTCAAGTGTAAGGTAAAAATGCTGTCTGAAACAGAGACCATCTTTTCCTTTAAAACTCCTGCTCATCACCAAGAATAAAGCAAAGGATGAATATACTTGTGGAAGACTAAAATGCTTAGTTTATAATATCTAAATAATCTGTAATTATTAATCTATAATAATTATTTGCCAATTATGTTATTTTTCCCTGTGTTTGGACATAACGAAATGCAAGTTTATTATAGTCAGCTTTGTATAGTGGCAGAAGAAATGTGCTACTTTATGGGCCAGATCTCTCAACAACTATAAGCAGGTACTTTGAGCTTGTCATCTTAGATAGACATTTAATCAATCATCCTAATGCTGGAATATAAACTACTGTAGATGTTTTTTTCAGGTTTTTGTAAATACAGAAGCAACTCCTGGGGAGCAAGAAGCCAGGAGCACTCCTAGTTAATGCAGTTCAGCAGCTTTCCTTCACTTTACTTTGTGGGTAGGGAAGGAGGCCAAATGGAAAGGGGCAATGTCAGAGGAGCATTATCACAGGTTATCAGAGCCTAACACAGCTCCCAGAAGATACCTTCCGTTATATACTCTTCACAAGACTTGAGTTTATTGAAGAGGCTGTTGCAGATCTCTGCTTCCTCCCCTTCCTACCTTTAGTACTACAAAATATTTCCCTTTACAGTGTGTAATTAGTTACACCTGCCTACACTCAGAAACAAAATCTGCAAGATCCTCATGGTGACACCAAGTACCACCTTTAGTGTCATCTATGCTAAGAGGGAAAACGTCTGTGTACTAAATTTATTCCTAAAGTTGTAATGTGCTGAAATGAACGGTTTAAATAGAGTAAGTATCACTGTTGCAGGACCACATCAGTGTGCATTAGGGAGCTGTCTGCTGCTGCAGGGACTGGTGCAGCACAAGCAGCGTGATGAAAACTCCCACTATTAACAGCTTGTGCTTTATTGCAGTCAGAGAGAGTAATGTGAGAATACAGGAGTTTCCTTGGCATTACAGATACGAGGAGGGTTGGAAGAACCAAGAGTTTTAGCAATCACTAAGATTTATATTAAAAATAACAAAGTAAACCCAACACAAACCCCAGCCACTAAATGACTTACCTCAATACTTCAATGAAAGCTTTCAGCCCTCCTTCGGAAGTCACTGTTTCCTCAAAGGCAGCACTGCCTCACCTGGAGGTGGAGATGCTCCTGTAACTCCTATAGAAGGATCAAGGCTTACAACTGAAACCAGCAACTTCGTGCTTTCATTCTCTCCTATTTTTATTTAAGAATTGCGTGTTTCTACTTAAATGCCTTTTGGGCTTCACCTTTAAAATATTCTAACGTGAGCCTATTACTAATTCTTACCCAAGCTGGCACTGAAACAGCATGGTCTTAAGAACTAAGCCTTTCAAAGCCAAAATCAAACTGCAGGTACAAATAAAATTAGACAAACTGATAAAATTTTACTTCTAGAAATCGTGATTAGTTCTTGTGCTCTCAGGAAGTTTTCATGAAAAGCATGACCATGCAATAAAGTACCCATATGAATATGATGCAGACTGGGGGCTACAAAGTGCCATCTCTTCAGCTTTCCACAGGAGCTACAGCAAAGACTGCCTTCAGAGCAGCCAAGAGGCTTGTTTCCGGAAATCTGGGATTCTCAGGTAAGCTGGTTGGCTGCCAGCACTCCTGCTAGGATGCTGTGGCTCTGCAATGCTTTAAGCCAAAGGCCATATTTACATTCCAGCCTTGAGGAAAAATTGTATCACTTGTTCAAAAACAAAAACAATTCTTCATCATCTCCTCCCCCATACTGGTTTGGGGGATCAAACATCTCCTTTACAGAGGTCAAGGTTATATATTCACAGTTAAAACACAGGAAAAAAATTGAGATAATAATTAACCAGTAACCACTTAAACACATTTCCCAATAAGCTGCTTCAAACTCACCTACTTCCAACTATACATAAACTAGAACAAATTGTTTTATTACTGCAGAAAAAAAACCCCACACATGCTGTTCTCATTTAACCCCAGAAGAACACAGAAATGCTGACTGTTGATAGAATTTAAAGTTACCTTTTAAAATACTGGAGACAAAATGCAGTATTAGTTTTTCCCAAGTACACTGAATCATAATTTACTTAAATAGTACAGGTGTAAACATAACTGATGGAATAACAATTGAAATACCTGAAACCATAACATGTTTATAGAAATGGCATGTGGAAACCAAAGCCATGTAGGACAGAATTCAACACATCTCCCTGAGGTTGAATAGCTTGAGTGAAAAGGAAAGCACCAGAATCCAGGCTTAAGTCCAAACAGGAAAACCAGTCTTGTCACATATAGCAAGTTCTGCGGTACATTTATGACAATTACAATTGTATCAATTAATTTTTATTCAAGTGTTGTCTTAAATCCATCTGGAAATAAAAGGCAGTGTTGACTACCACTAGAAAATTGCAAATAAAATGTTTAATTTCAGAAACTGAGTTCACCATTTATAAATACACTAAAACATAGTAAATGCAAAATTAGATTAGGCATAGGTACAGTATTTTAAGAAAGCTACAACTTTTCTAAAACGTCATAGGCAAATGATGACTTGTTTCCCAAAATGTATTGAATGAAAACTGAAACGAGAAGATTAATCTTTCTAGAGTTAAATCATGGAGAATGTTCCTTTCAAATTAAAATGCTGGCTATTTTTTTTTCCATCTTGAACTCTGTATCCCATTTGCCTGATGGACACCAACAGTTAGGAATCAACCCTACTACATAATATTCTAAGCAGTGCACCATATCCATAAGGCTATTACTGAAAATCAGAAGATCCTTAATTCTGTACTAGGAGCTTTAGGACAGGCTGTTCTACACAACTGAAATTACGTTAGGAGTAAGGGCTCAATTTTTACAATAGGGAACCTTATAATTTCGATGCACTAAAGATTAGAAAAGGCTTTAGAATGATACTAGAGTCTTCATGGTAAGTTTCTTGCCTTTTTTTCTTCGTACATGGCATTAAATAACAAGCATTAATTCACAAACTCTGATAAGACTTCCAAAGCACTTTTATAAATACCCAGAGTATTTCTGTAGTTCAGTTAAAATGTAAAACCTGAACAGGAGAACCCAGAATGGGAAGTTTTACTACCGATTCCTGTAAAACTGGCATTCCATATAAGCTCAAATTTAAGATTTATTTTCAGATATTAAGTCAATAGTCTCCTGTAAAAACATCTTCCTCAGCAGATCTTCTTAATCCTTTAAGTACTTTAGGGCTTGCAGTTAGAAACGCCACATGATAAAAAGATAGCTTGAACCCCATCTCTTGTGTACAGCTTTCTTCTGACAACTACAAAAGCTGTTTCTTTGCAATTAAAGCAACGTTCAACTAAAATACAGTACCTGGTTTATGTTTTTTACATAATAATTGAATAAAAAACTACAGAATAGAACTGTGTACATCTTTTTTTTTTCCTTTTTTTTTTTTTTTTTGCCATTCTATTAAAACAAATGACTGAGCTTTTTTAAAGTTCATTTACATTGATGGATTAAAACCTACATAGTTTTGTGTAATTTGACAAGACGGGCTATCTCTAGTGTGAATTTTTAAAAAACATATATACAATACCTGGCCTGAAGTACTATGAATAAGGCACATGTAGACATATCGAAAGCTGAAAAAAAATGAAACTAAAATTTGGAATTACAGTCACTGATTAGATGTCATACATGGCCCCATTGGAGCAATTTAAAAATCCGAGCTATAGATAGTTAATATCCAGTGAGCAACAAGATTTAGTCTAGAAGTTTGTTCATTAGTTTCAATACTGGAAGTATATTAAAGGAAGATTCACTTTCAAAAAGATAAGCTTTTCAAAGTGTTCAATCATTAACCTTGACTGACTAAAGTTGTTGCTTTCATTGGATGTACTGAACAATCTCTCTGAAGGAACAATGCTTGGTGGACAACCCAAGAACCTGACAGCCAATTTTGACAGTACTGGCCAAGATGACTTCTTAAAGTTCCAGTAAGTTAGAGGATCACAGTTATGCTCAAGCACTTCTTCCTCCAAGTAAGAAAGCACCATTTCCTCTGGTAACTTCGCTCTTTCTTTCAGGTCTTTTGTTTTCTTCATGTCACTCATGAGTGACCAAAGATTATCTTCCCCATATGAATTTGTAGATGGTGAACCTGAATCACATCCATTGGAAACAGGTTTATCATCATCTGAGGTAGAACTCATTATTTCCAGCTCCCTGATTAAGTCTTGTTTATATTGTTCAGCCTCCTCTTCTGTGAATAAGGATGTTTTATACCGAGGATCCAGAAGTGTAGCAAAAATGTACCTTGGATCATGAAGCGTGGAGGACAATCTACTCACCATAGCTTCTTTCAAGGATTTTAGCATAGTATCTATGCCCATTGTTTCCTCAAATAGCATTTCTATTTTCCTGTTAAGTATATGAATCATTGGAATCACTTGGCTTAGAGTAGACACGTGTGTACTCATCTCCCTGCTCGCAGCTTCAAAAGGTTTGAGAGCATGACACACTGACTGCATGACTTCCCACTGATCACAACTTATCAGCTCCCGAAAGCTGCACTCTATTGACATTTCATCAATTGCTCTTTTCTGTTCGATAAGACGTTCAAGCATATGAAATGATGTATTCCACTTTGATGGGACATCTTGTATTAGCTGATGCTGAGGCAACTCATACTCTTTTTGCAACTCAGCTAACTTCTCCTTCGCTTTTGCTGACCGATGGACGCGTTCACAGATCTTTCTTGCAATACTAAGCAAATTCTGAACCATTCTCTGGCTTTTAATAGCCTCATTTACAATGAGATTAACAGTGTGACTAAAACATTGTACACTTGAATGATCAACTTCATTTAAAGTTTTCTCTATGCTCTGATTATCAGTGACAGTAATCCCAATCTGCAGGCCAATGGAAGTAATCCATGTTTCCCACCAGTACTCTAACTGCTTTTGAATACTGATTCCATTGTAATCACAATCGATCTGTGATACATTTAATAGGGCTGAACAATGGTAATCCTCACACTGTGGTCGAAACGAAGACTCAAATGTTACCCAGTGAGCTGTCAGAGTTAGATATTCTCGCGTTTGGTTGCTCATCCATATTCCAGATGTAAAATGGATCACTCCACTTTCAGCTTCTTTAAGATGAGAAATAATTATTTGTTTTACATTATCATACATATCTGGAATTGCTGTCCTAGAAAAGTAAGATGGAGAAGGTAAAGAATACTGAGGTTGCAAATATTCAAGCAGCCTGTTAAAGCCAATGTTGTCTACAAAAGAATATGGCTGAAGGTCAAGTGCAATCATTTCGGCTACAAGACTTGTGATTTTTTTGGCAACTGGGTGAGAGTCACAAAACTTGTCATTGGTTTCATCAAAATTTGAAGACCCTAATAATTCAGTGCTCAGTGGCATGTGATTATCCGTCGATGAGGACAACACTGTCTCCGAGACATCAGTTTTCAAAACATTGTTATGAAACCGCTGCAAATGTCTTAGAAGGCAACTCGTGCCTAGATTTGTTGGCTTTTTCCCTCTACTTATTGTACGTCCACAGTGCATGCATACTACTTTTGTTGAATCTGCAGAACAAATTGAAAAGTGATTCCACAGTTTTGAGGTCTTCTTACTGTTAACAGGAAATATAATTTGATTATCATGTGTAACCATTGTAGGCAAGTCAGTCAACTTTGAGGATGAACATTCTGCGGAAGCCAAAGTGGCGTAAGGAGAATTTGCCAAGCTCACATCAAGAAAGCTCTTTTGGTTTCTAATTACATCAGGATGGCGTCTATATAGATGTCTCATCAAGCAGCTTGTACCCACATCTCCCTTCTTACCACGACTTATCATACAACTGCAGTATCTACATACAGCTTTTAGACTGTCTGCAGGAGATAGTGAAAAGTGGTGCCAAACTTCCGATTTAAGCCTTTTCATAATCCTTTTATTTTGCTGAAATACAGCAGTAGGTTCAAATATTAGTGAACCTAGTCCCTCACACTGTTTCTCAGGAGAGGAAACAAAGGAGACTTCACCTATGTCATCAGAAGATGACAGCATTGAGTCTTCCACTAGAGCATCTCCAGAAGAGAGAGTAGTATGGATCTCCTCAGAGATTCTGTCTGGAGAAGAGGAAACAGAAGTTGACTCTTTCATTAGTTTTCCAGGAGAAGATGACACAGAATTCAGATCACTATCTGAGGGTAGTAAAGAAGGCAACAGAGTTGGAGGTGTGGTGTAGAGAGGTGGTATGCTGGTACCACCCCCATTCTCTTGCAGGACAATGGAACGATGGGCTCTCCACATGTGTCTTATTAAACAACTCGTTCCCAGGTCTTTTCCATTTTTTCCTCTACTGAACTCATTCATGCAGTGGATGCAAACAGCTTTAGAATTATCTAGAGGTGACAAATAGAAGTGTTTCCAGACAGCAGATCTCCTCCTGGAACCTGATGTGCTCTTTGGAATTACAACAGCTTTCTCTGCTACATTCTCTACAGTGTCATCATAATGGTTGTTGGGTAGTTGTGGAGACGATCCAACCATGACTTCTTCTTTGCTGCACTTCTCAGAAACGGAAAGATCTGGTATTTCCTCAGTAGAAACAATAGAAACAGATTCCTCAATTATTCGATCTGGAGATGGTATTTTAGAAGCCATTTTCTTGACCAGTTTTATGGGTGATAACATAGAACTCAGATCTCCAACATCAGGAGGCTGAGGTGCCAGTAACAGCGTAGATGAAGAAAAGGAGGAGATACCTGGCATACTTCCATTCTCCTGAATTAGTACAGTGGGATGGGCTCTCCTCACATGCCTCATGAGACAGCTTGTACTCAGGTCCTTCTCATTCTTACCCCTGCTAAATTCTTTCATGCAGTACATACATATTGCTTTAGTGCTATCTCTAGGAGATATAAAAAAATGGTTCCATGCAGGTGATTTTTTTCTGGAGTTTATGTTTCTGCTAGAAAGGAGGCTTTGTGTCACAGCTTCCATTGCTACATCATACAGTGTACTACTATACTGAGAAAAAAGAGATCCGTAATCATCTTCATTTTCTGTAGATAAATATTTGCCAGGGTTGCTGGTTATGAAGTTCTTTTCTTTGTCCTCCTGTTCATCACTGCTGTCCACATGTTTGAAATCATCTTGTTCTGTCTTTATATCCATTCTGTCTAAAGTACAGTTAATTCCGTCTTCTTCTTGCTCTACTTTTAAAGTATTGACTTTGCCCAATACAAAATTACCATCCATTCTGGGGAAACCTGCTTTACTATTGTCTGTGAATGACAACTTCTTGTTGCCAAGTCTTCATTTAGCAATAAATACATATAACTTAAAAGATTATTTAAAATTTGATTAAAATGATATATCTTGTATACTGAATGCAAAACACGAATATGTGTATGCGTTAAAATCTTTTGTTTGTGAATTCTGTATCTGTGTTGTGCATAAGCAAATATGATTAGACATAAAATTGTATTTTAAAATTATGGACTTAATTAATGGAATCTTTTTTTTTCTTTTTTCCCCAGGATCAGGACATTTCAGGTCATAGATGAATGTTCTCAAAGACAGCTACTGTTAGATGCTTCATGTTGTAGACATAATCCTAAAAAATGAATGTTCTATTTTCTTGTGGAAGGAAGCCATTCTGTTCATCTTGACTGGGCAACTGCAATTCTTTTGCACCATCTAGAAATAAAAAAAAATAAATCAGAAGACAAAGTTGATTAACACACTTTAAATAACTACAGTAAAGGTGAACTAAAAACGTGTACTAAATATTCTGTAGGGTGTTTTTTATATATATATATATATATAAAAATAACCCAATGTACTACAGGAAAGATGAAAACCTCCACTTTTACTCAATACATTTGTTGTGGGCAAATACATGTCTACATGCACAGCTCTGGTTCAGCTTTGACAAAATCTAGAGTTCAGGCGTCACTTTTGTATTTGCTTGGACATACCTATGCCTCATCCTACATCCCAATTCAACAACTGCATAATCATACATATACATATATATATACATACACAAATATGTACTACATAGGTATCTATCTACAGATGCATATGAAGACAAGCAGGCACTTAATCATGTTGCCACAGAAATATGTACTAAAACCCAGATGTTAAATTATACTCCTGTACACTTAAAACTACAGCATTTTACAAGAAACCTCTGTAAGGGTGTCCAGTATTGTCATGCTAATCTCTCTTCCTCTGACCATAGTCTCACATGGTCATATTCATGCCATAATACTCCCAGACAACATCATGCTACAGAAAAAAAGCTACTTTTGGAGTTTGAAGATTAAGCCCTGAAATGCTTAATCTAGGCTGAGCTATGCATATGCCATACATGTACTGAGGTCTCCCAAAAGCATGACAGCATCACTTGAAGCAAAGATACATACAGCTGTGTATGCTGGCGCATAGTGCAGCACTGCCAGCTCAAGCCCCTCACCAACCCAAGGGTTATATGCTAGGAAGTCCATTTGCACTGACATAGCTCATTTCCCTCATGGGTAAAGATTTCTCCCAAAAACAATTCCAGCACAAAGAGTAAGTTTTTTAACTATGCTTGCATACACATCACAGGCAACAACAGGCTCAAAACCAGACACCTCCTCCCCTAGAAGAAGCTGTCTGCATTTGTCAGCCACTTTTTTTACTACAATTCTATCAGAATTCTAAATTTTGTCAAACCCCTTCTGACTTATTCTCTTGTGTCATTCATGTAGTTACTGGTACCTTCATTCAAGATAACAAACACGTTTTGACCACACAGGCGATGCTACACTGTGCAGTCCAATTTGTGCACACTGGCTTATATGGCTTTCTTTCTACCTGAAGACAAAACACAAACTTGAAACAGTTTTTTTATGAACTTATCACACAATTTTCATGTTACTCAAAAGACAAGAAGAATTTCAGCAGGCAAAAGGTGAAATTAGGCATAGCTAGATAACACACACAAAAAAAGTCTAAGTTGCACGCACACAGCCGTTTCCCTCATTTCAAGATTAATGCCTTATTACCATTGTAACCTATTTTAATTGGTATTTCTCTGAGGTCTGTTTGCAAAGGCGATCAGAAACACTTTTTTCCTGTGGATTTCAGATATCTGGAAAGCCTATCATGGTAACAACTTTCTTTTCCAGTGCAGGGGAAGGAAGTGCAACCATTTTATTGCAACTATTTTAAGTCAGAACTTGCAGAGGAGGGCAGTAACTCTGGTTCTCTTTCTTAAAGTTTTAGTATTTGTGCTCTGCCTTTCTCCCCCTCAGAAAAAAAAACCAAAATGGTATTTTCAGACACCAAAAGATAAGAGGGTTGAGCATAAGAACATCAGTTGTAATGAAGGGAGAGGCTTGAAGAAAAGGAAAGGAAATTTAACCACTACGCTGTACTTTCCACGAGTTTGTGAAATCACATCTAAGAACCCTGGCAGCAGAGACTAAATTTACATTACCCAGTTCAAAACTGAATGGAACACAACTTAGTGATCACACACGTACAGAAATGGAAGTGTGTGCATCTGGGACAAGCAAGAAAGTGTAAGATAATCAACATTTTCAATAGAAATATTTGTTTTCACCTTTATTTTGATCTAATCTGTGATTCTGAGCTTGTACTGCAAATAGGAAATGCAAGAATGTATAATAAGCTGTTGTGACTTACGATCACAGAATAGAAAGGCTCACAAGCAAGTGACTCCATGCAGAGCTTACAGTACATAAATTATGCATGTAAGTGCCAAGTTACAGTAAGCACATTACAGATTCCTAGCTAGATTCACACAAAATACACGCATGCATCCATTGGCATCAGGCTTGGATAAAGTTGTGCACAATTTCTTTTCTTTGAAACAGGTAATCACATCTCTAGTCTGCAATTCCTGTAATTTCTTCTCTAAGCAAAAACAGTTTTAGGCTTTTAACAGAAAAATACATGGAGATGCTTCATTTGTCCCTGTCCTGATAAGCAGTTACTGCTTCACACAGCTAAGCATAAGGTAGCTGCGATGGGAAGATATGGAAACCTGATAAATAAGACCAGTTGCAAACTTAACAACACTTAACTAGATTGACATTCATTAACAGTACACATTGACAATGGTTAAGTTCTTAATCATTGTCAGACATCATCATTACACATTCAAACAGTTATGCCCTAATCATCTTTTTCCTAGACTAGCTTTGAGCACACAACATCACTGAGCTGATGCCACTAGTTAAATACTGATGGCTATGGTCCTTGATGGTCTTAATTGCTGAAGCTGAGGTGAAAAGGTGAGGCAGCTGTTTGGACTCTGAAGCAGGAACCTCAGAGGTAGCCTTCTTTCTTCCCTGCTTCTTCTTGCTTCTGTTGTGTGGTTTCAATGCTCATTATCTCCTCCACTAAAAAAGGGTGTGGGAAGCAACCTCATCTGCTCCTTACATTATCTACCTTCTTTTCTTTAGGACCATAAACTGTTCTTGTTCCTCGAGAATTCTTTCCTACTCTTTCTGTATCCTTTGTTTTGCTTGCAGATTTTATTACTTTAATTGATTCATATATTTCTCTGTCCCCTATGTGTGCAATTAAAAATAGTCTCCCTTTGCAGCTATGTCTTATTTCTGTACCTGCTCTTAGCTGTGACATAAAATTCCTCCATGCTTTTAGGAGGGTTATACTATTAGCAGTGTTACAAAGTGCTTATGGCACCATAAAAATTAATCATAAATAGTTTGGATTAGAAGGGACCTTCAAAGCTCATCTAGTCCAAACACCTGCAATGAGCAGGAATATCAACTAGATCAGGCTACTCAGAACCACATCCAGCCTCGTCTGAATGTCTCCAGGGGTGGCACATCCACCACCTCTCTGGGCAGCCTGCCTCAGCGTTCCATCACTCTCATTGTAAAGAATTTTTTGTCACATCCAGCCTGAATTTCCCCTCTTTTAGTCTTAAACCATTACCTCTCATCCTATTGCAACATGCCTTGTTGAAAGTCCTTCACCATCTTTCTTACAGGCCCCTTTTAAGTACTGAAAGGCTCTAATCAGGTCTCCCCAGAGTCTTCTCTCCAGGCTGAACAACCCCAGCTCTCCCAGCCTTCCCTCATAGGAGAGGCATTCCATCCCTCTGATCATTAAGAACATACCCTGTGGCCAGTTACACTACTTCACGTGTAACTCATGGCTGAGTTTAAGATGAGAAAACGTTAATTATATCTTGTCAACTTTATTGCTGTAACAGGTCTCTGGCGACAAAGTACCTGTTCTTCTGAGCATTGTTGCTGCCTTCTAATAATGCAGAATAACTGAGATTCTCTGAGAAGACTTGTGAGGGCTGGTAGATCACTTCCTGGGAAATCCCCAGAGTCAGATGCCCCTTACAAGATTTTGCAGATGGTTTTGTCATGTCCCGTGTCCTGTCATTCCCCCCCTCCAAACTTCTAAGCATGATCTCTACTGCTTTGAGTGTTGTTACAATATCATACTGTAAAATTAAGTCATGCTCCCTCCCTTCAAACACCTCTGAGGGTTCAAAACAGTTTTTTTTAGAACACAGTCCCTGAAGCGCTCAGGGCTTGAAAAATAGATGTGTTTTTCATCACTATCTCCCACGCCAACTCTACGTAAGTCAGTCTGTTTAAAACAGACAAACACAGCAAAAAAAACAGAACACTATTTTAAAATTTTACAGTAATCTAGAACAAAGTACGGATTTGGTTATGGCCACCTTTACATAACTTATTTACCCTGGGACACAAGCTACTCGAAGATAAAGACTACTGCTACACAAACAGGCTATTCAATGAGATGGGAAGTGTCTTCAAATGTACAAAAGGCTACAGGCAGCCAGCTCAAAACTAAAGTTATTTATGCCTTTGAAATCTCCTCAGATACAGACAAGCAGTGAAACAAAAAAAATGAAGAGTCACCTTGCAACAAAAATCTTCAAAGAAAATAAATGGAACTAGAGAACAATTATCTACCCAAACATACTACTCTATTAGCTCCCAAGTGGCTGTAGACAGCCAGTGGTTTGCTCTGGTAAGAAGCCTGCAGAAACATTTGATAGGATTTTTCATTCAAAATGGGATTACTGAAAGTGTATGGTGGTCGACGAGATGTCAGGAGAACGTCACTTATGCAAAGAGTGCCACAGCAGGCTGCCATGACCAGGAGAAATCACTGCTGAAGGAAGGGGGCAACGTAAAGAGAAAACACTGGTGTCTTGGCATTGCAGAGACAGACATAAACACGCAGAGAAGCATGAAAAGCATGCAAGAACACTGAGCCACAAAGAGATTATTAGTTTGTAAAGGAGATAGTGGCTGGTAAGCTTTAAACAGTTTTAGGTCGAGTAGTCAGGCAATAATAATAATGAGCTTGATTATAGTACAGAATCTTAGGGTCAGTAATGGTCCAGAAAAAGTAGTTTAAACCACAAAACCAACTTTATTACACAAGTACATATAGCGTAAATACAAACACATCCACCTGCAAAATGCAAGAGTACTTGTTTCAAGAGAGATGCAAAATGTGGAGACAAAGTGAAAGCAAAACTATTTCCTACCTTGAAAAAGACAAAAAAGAAAAAAAAAATCAAGAGTAGTCACAGCCTCTAAGCACAGGAGGTACATAAAAGCACATTAAAAACAATCTGCACAAGCAGATGTCAGTCATAGAATAAACAGTGCTATCTTTTTTATTTTTTGAAATGTACAGGTATTATTAAAAACATCAAGGAAAAAGAAAATTCCCTAAAAACAACAAGTACAATGAATAAGGAGGAGACATTCTAAGAAATTACTATTAGCTTCTACTTCAATGGCAGGTACTGTGCTAACTGAGGAATATTTGCTAAAAAAGAAACAACCCTAAAACCCAACAGCCTAGATAAACTTCACCTCTTTTCAGAGTTATAAATCCATCTAAGAAAGCAAACTAAGAACAGTCACATATTTATCTCTGTAGAAATCTCCTATAACAAAGTATCAATTCACCTATAGAGATCAACATATATTTGCAAGATACTGGGCATTAAAATGTGGTATTAGAAGAGTTTGCACATTTATCATGTTAGTCACACTCTGAAACAAGGTGGGTCCTATGCTTGAGTCTCACTGAAGCTCACAGCACTTCACAGATGCGCTAGCAGACCTAGTGCATGTAGAGGACCTGCAGGAGAGAGGAGCAAGGTAAAGCCACCTTTACTATTCCCATTACTTTTCCAGTCACCTAAAAGGCAGATCTTACATTAACCATTAACTGCTGTGGTTTTACAAAAGTATTCTCTCTAACTTGAAAAATACCATCGCATGTACACACACAAATGATCGACCTGGACAACAAAACAAAAACAAAACCCCAAAAAAGTAGTGTGGAAGCAGCACCAACAATACTGTACACTGCTCCTCGATGACAGGACTAGTCTTCGCCCTAATCGAATACAGGAAGAGAATGATGTAACAATTAGGACAAGTAATATTAGACATTTTTATTAATTTTATATGAAAGAGTTGAAGTTTATAGAGATTTGTGTACTTCATAGAAAATACGTAAAAGCACATACACAGGGGAAAAAAAAGACGAACTATTACTTTTATAAGTACTCTCTTTTAGTGCAGAAAAAAGTCCTGATGTTAGAAACAAAGTATTCTTATTTAAAATTTCAATTATTCAGTATGCTTTTTTCCCTACTTCTAGCTTAAAAAAGCAACATATAGAAGTAACAGAAATACAATCTTTTTTAATGCTGGCTGAGAAATAGTATCTATGTTAGCTCTTCTGTCACAAGCTACTGGTCTTGCAGCAGTCTAAATTCCTCCTTCCATGACCCCCTCCCAGTCAGGAAAGTTGTAATATTTTATCTTTCATCTTTTGGTTTTGTTCTATCAATTCTGCCATTAGTTCTGCACGGCCATTTCATTATGTGGCTAATCCAAGGTCTTACCCTCACTAAGGCTCCTAAGGGCTTCTGAAACACTTGCAGAATGAAAAAATGCTTCTATAATTATTTTTTAAATTTCATTTTGGAGGGAGACAAACATTTAGAAAAATCCTGGTTTACAAACAGGGAACATCCATGAACACATTTTATGTTTGTATAAACATGAAAAGATGATTCAGCTCTCAGACTAGGGCTGGGGGTGGGAAGGAAAGAAAACTGGGGGAGATTATTTTTTCCAAGGCTGGAGATTTCACAGATGTGTCGCCAGACAAACAGAATGCCACATGCGGGACCTGTGACAGCCTGGAGGCAGGAACCAGGCAGCTCTCAGGGGTACCGCAACTGCTTGATTTCAGCTGCTTAAGAAATGTAGCAGCATCCTGGCAGGTCTTAGGTGATGCCCTCAACTCCCTCATCCCTGCAGAGAAGCCAGGAAATATTCCAAAGAGAACATAACATGTCCAGAGTAACGCATAAGGAAGGAAGGGAAACGTGCTTTGGAAAGTGATGAGACAAAGGTACATGCTCAGAGGCTTGGGAGACAAAGCAGGAAGAATGAGAGCCCCCCAAGAAAGGTATGTGAGCTCCCTGGTGAGCTCACGTGACCTGTCAGGACATGACACAGAGACCTCTGACTTATCCAAGTACAAAGATCATTCATGACTCTTCATGTTGCTGAAAACCTGTGTGTGGTGTGAGCTGGGGACTAAATCAGTAATTCTAGACAGAAAAATCAAGGTGTGGAGAGATGAGTATTATAGCTGCAACTACCATCACTCTGGTTACCCAACCCTAATTGCAAATGCAGAAATTTAGCTAAAGTAGAGCCTGAAAAGTTAAAAACACTACCAGCTAAATGTAAATATTCCCCCCTTTCTTGCCTCCTGCTCTTCAAAACATCAAATAATTTTACTGTGAACATGCGCTATTTCATATTAGGCAGTAAAACAGACCTGCTAGTGCCAAATTATATTTCCTTGGTTTAGGGTCTCTGGATTTTTGTGTCTTCTAGGTTCACCACCACCACTAACTTAACAATGACGCAGGAAGATAACAATCAACAGCACAGCTCAGAAGAGACAGGTTTAGACTACTGTTAAAGGGTCAGTGTGGAGTTAAAAATCTAACCAGCACAGAGAAAGCACCTAACGTTGCAGAAACTCAAACTCTCAAACTCAAACTTGGCCTCTTACTCTTAAAAGCCGGGTTATTTTGTACATCTGTTTTCTCCTCTTGCTACTGTAAACATCAAAAAATCTCTGTTTATTGATCATTTTCAGATAATCTCTGAAACCTCAGGAAAGATTCAAGAACTAGAAGCCTTGGCTTTGTACAAATACCTCTAATTCAAACACTATATCATCTGCATCATAGTGTATGGAAGAAAGCCTGTGCACCAGGTCCCCCTGCACAAAACTACACTGGCTCTTAAACTGAAGTGTAAAAGGAGTGAAAATAGCTCATAACAATGGCAAAACTGCTGAGAAACAGAATAATTTATGGATTAGCGTCATTAAAAAAATACTTTAAAATACACACAAAGCAGAAGTGAAGTAAGACTTCGTTTTAAAAATTCATGTTTTGGCGTTTGGGGAGAGGTTTTGTTTGTTTGTTTTTTAAAGAGGATCTGGTTCTTAATTCAGCTTTTACACCAGTATAATCCTCAACCATAAAATTTCCTTAAAAGATTGAGATAATGTTTTTTAAATACATTTCATATTTGTTATTTTTTAAATCTGCTATAAATAAAAGACATTTTGCTAGCATGTGGATTATTCACATCTGGCTGACATTTAGTTCTGCCATCCTTATTTAGTGTCCAACCAGATCTGCTAAACATGCCCAGAGCACACACATTTCATCAGACCCCAGTGATACAGGCTGATTGCTCAGCATGTTTAAGAATAAAGCAGGCATCTAATACAGAGTAAAGCAGGTGTCTGATATAGAGTAGGGAGTCAAAACTCAAGCTTATTTCTGGAGAAATCAATCTTCACAATTTATTTGACAATTTATTAAGCATGTATCTATTTGAAGCGTCATCCTCCACCACCTAGGCTTAAGCAGCACTGTTATACACTATGAAGTCCATAGCAAAGAAATCCCCATTCCACACAAACAGAATTTATCCTAAAAGTAGAATAAAAATACAAAGCTAAAACAACAACAAAAAGATCACCTCAGCCAAAACAATGTCAGTCATCATTTCTGTCCCAGCTCTTATCAAGAGATCACTCATAAAAAGCAGATCTGTCACGATAAATAAATTCAGTCAACATTTGACTAGGATCCAAATTGCCTCTTTAAGTGTTGAAGCTTCTTATTATCAGATATGATACTGCTGAAGCAATACTTGCAGGATATGTATCTGTTCACACTTAACAAATGTCAGACCTGTCATTAGTTAAAATGCTGATGTTTTAAGCAACAATTTCATTAAAACTTTGAACAGGATTTTCCCTACATCTTACACATCAATTCAATGTTGCTTCAAGAGAAAGCCACAGGAGATAATACTCTTAATTTCAGTATTTTTATAATTTAAAATTTCTGACAAACAAATATTATATGCTGATACAATGGGGTAGTTCTTTTGTCACAAATATTGAAGTCAGAAGATACGCTCACTGCAAATGATTCTCCTAGTAAATCAGTTTCTTCTCTGTACCAGGTATTCTTTCTTCCTCATTTGCAGAAATAGGGCTAGATTTTACTTGAAGCAAGGAAAAGATCATCTTTTTACTAAGTATATTAAATATAACAGAAAATGATATTCACAATACCATCCAAAATTATTTTTATGGACTTCAGAAATACTCTGGTTTATCTTGACAACAAGCACAAGAACTATAACAAAAACAACCAGGTAGCTAGGTAACTTTAAAGCTAAGCTTCCATATCACGCACAGAGGCATAATTGATCATGCCCATGGTAGAAGAGAACTTCTCATGTCCCTTTCTAATATTTTTTTGTCACTTGGTAGTTTCAAAGTTAATTGTATGTTCATCTGACATTTTCACCCAATATCTCAGTCTAAAAAACAATAACTCAAACTCTGTCCCTCTCAAAACAAACATTCCCACTCATAAACCAGGTAGAGGGAAAAGTGAGTGTACAGATTTCCCCATTCACTTGTCAAGAAGCTTGTCTCCAGCCTTCATGACAAGGGATCTTTTCCTTCTCAACTTCTTTTAAAGACAGACACACTCTTTGCCTTCAAGGCAAGGTGAGACTCTGAAGCAAAGACCCAGCTGACACATGGAAGCTGACGTTCTTTCCACTAGCACCCCACTGAACATTAACAGGAAGTACAAAGAGATACTCCTGTCCTAGCAAACAAATAGCACAGTCACCTTCTCACAAAAGAAACGATTTAAAAGAGAACCATCCTGCTGCCATAGACAGATTTTAATTTGAGCAAATAAGGTTTTGCTCAAGGAGCTAACTAAAAATACACCAAGAATTTTAATTAAGAATAAAGCTTCTCGTAGTACCTATTCTAACCAGTGCAGTTCGTGAGCTTTAATTCATGTAACGTAACATGTAATTTAAATACATTTTACAGAATAAGGTTACACAGGCGTTTTATTCAGAGCAGGATCCACAATATTTTTAGTACAAGGTAAAAAAAAGAATAGCCCTTGCTGTTTCCATTTGCTTGATTTCTATTATTTTACAGAAGCCAAAACATTTATTTTAATTAACCTAATACTTTCTCACATATAAAAAAAGGGAAATAAATAAAAATATTTAGAGAAAAGCGAAGGATCAGGAATCTCCCTGCTCTTTATAAGCATCACTGTATCTCCTCTTGCAAACAGATTATGGTCTCCCCACAGCACAGTATGCCACAGAAGACAAATCGACATCACTAGAAAATGAAAAGCACAGAACTTCATTCCTCCCATTTCCCAATGTCAAAAGCAAAGATGCTGCCATCAGCATGGTCTGCACACTGGCTTTCTGAAAGGTGACCCACTCTTCCTACTGTTTCAGCAGCTACTAATCCAAGTCACAAGTGAAACCTCTCACGTAATGGGTACTACCTGCTGTCTTCTCCTCTGTCTTCTCCTCTCCCCTCTGTCTGTAGATATGCTCCCACAGTTATTAGCATATCACATTCCCACCTTTAATGGAAGAGAAAGAAGGGGAACCACGCAGTAAAATAGAAAATATGATATGGCTGTCATTATCTATGCCATTTTAGCAAGGATTTGTGGTCCCAAATCCTAAATAAGGAAAGCTCACATGAGCTGGGAGCCAGTAGTTGGGTGGGAGTTATAAACAGAAAGCAGTTTCCATGCTGCTCTTTCCTTTTCCACCTCTTCATGGCATGTCTAACACTACCAGATCCCTTTAATCAGGAACTAGATTTTCTTCAATCATCTGAACTGCACATAAAAGGTACTGCATACCATATGCACATTAATTCTTACAGCGGATGCTAAAGGATGTAGGTCTGTATATTTCTTACCTACCAAAACTTAAAATTTTAACAGAGAAGATAACAGAATCCGGGCAGCAGAATGTTCCCATCTTTGTTCTCAGCCTCATATAGGTACCTATTCTTAGGGTACCCATTCTCAAGAGTGCCTGCTTAATCACAAATGAAGAAAGCATTACAGACAGAAGGAACGTTTGCAAAATGCCAGCTCTCTGAACTGCAGTACTTAAGACTCCAGGAGTTGGTATGCAAGAATGGAGACATTCAAGGACAGGCTGGATGTGGTTCTGAGCAACCTGATATAGGTGAATATCTCCCTGCTCATTGCAAGGGGTTGGACTAGATGAGCATTGAAGGTCCCTTGTAATCCAAATTATTCTATGATTTTATAACTTCTACACTGCATGGTGCAATCTGTACGTGAATGCATCCCATACTGTATATTGATACACAGAAGCACAGAGGAAAAACAAAGTCAGCCTTTAACTATCATGCCATGAAGGAAAAATGCCCCAGCAAGAAAACAGTATGAGATTCCTTAAAAGATTATGTATTTTATATATTCCTCACATTTCATATTTCCCAAAAGAAACAGGAAAGTGATGGTGTTCTATGAAACCTTAACAAAAGAGTTAACAAAAAAAAAAAAAAAAAAAAAAAGGCACAAGGAATTAGAAATATGTTCTATGAATGCATTTTTTAGGCTGGCTAAAATAATCTAAGTTCTATTCCAGAGTGCTTAAGACCTGAATTTCAATGAAGCACATGAATATGATAAAAAACAGGTGATAAAAGGTATACTCTTTTCTGTTCGAGTTCATATTGACATTTAATGTCTTTAACACTAACCACTTACAGATTTTATTATCTATCAGAGCAACTGAACTTGCAGTTAATAGTTATTTCATCTGGGACTACAATTCAAGATATAGTTTTTGAAGCTACTAAGACCAGAAATCCATTCTCAGTAGACAGGTAGTACTAATTTTGACTGAAAGCTTTTAACCTTGAAAGTCACATTAGAAAGGCACTATAAAATGCTACAGTGCTCAATGTCATGCAATGAAATTGTGCAAAGCATAGTGACCCCAAGATACATATGCTAGAATTCAGCATTAAATACATGAAAATGAGCTTTTGGATATTGTAGCAAAAGCAACATTGTCCCTTTCCTCAGATTTCTTTACAGTGGCCTAGAAGTGACTCAAAAGACTGCTGCAAATGACAATTACTCTTTCCTGCTCTTTGGCTATGCTACATACTTAGAAAGAATGAGCAGTTTATTTTTGCTTAGGCTCTGATGAAGAACAATCCACAAGCAGATCTGGTATGTAATAAAATCCCCCACACCTTATGTATGTGCCATCTAGGAAAACTTTACTTCAAGAAAAGAATCTGAATTGTATTTTTATTCTTCTTTTCCTATGGAGGCCTGTCTTATAAGGAAAGGTATAAGAGAATTGGGGTTGTTCAGCCTGGAGAAGAGATTTCAGGCAGACCTTATTGTGGCCTTTCAGTACTTAAAAGAGGCTTATAAGAAAGATGGGGGAAAACTTTTTAGTATGGCCTGTTGTGATAAGACAAGGGGTAATGGTTTTGAACTAGAAGAGGGGAGAGATATAGACTGGATGCAAGGAGAAAATTCTTTACAACACGGGTGATGAAACACTGGAACAAGTTGCCCAGAGAGGTGGTGGATATGCCATCCCTGGAGACATTCAAGGCCATGCTGGATGTGGTTCTGAGCAACCCGGTCTAGTTGAAGATGTCCCTGCTCATTGCAGGGGGGTTGGACTAGATAAGCTTTGAAAGTTCCTTACAACCCAAACCATTCTATGATTCTACCACCCAACCAAGACTTCCTAGCTCAACATTTTATTTATCCAAAACATTTTGTCCATCTGTTGCCAACATGCATGTTAACCAATAACCTAGGCATCTCAAAAATGAACTGTTTCAGGGAGGGGAGAAAAAATAAACAGAAACTTCTGAAACACTATACAAACACAACATTTATTGTAAATCTACATGTAAATGCTGATCTGCATATGAACAATTTTTTTCTATTGCAACCTAGTTGGGAATCTCAGGCTTCCAAAATATCTACACTCAACAGCTCACACTGAATACATAAAATAAAAAAAAAAAAAATGTTTCAGACAAAATCCTAGAAGAAAGTATTAAAATTTGCTTCATCAGTGACATGAAAATCTGAGTAAGATGAGTGTAATCTGAGCATAGGATGAACGTAGCATGTAAACTACTTCCCCTTTTTTAAGAGGTAAACTGCAGGGTAAGGAGAGATATATGCCAGCTGTTAGCACAGAGTAAGAAGTGCCCCATAAATCATAAACTGCTTACCATTACCGTAACACTGTAAAGATATCTAAGCTTACGAACTTAATTTTTAAGTCTCAGGCACTCACAATAACCTCCTTCTAAATTATTAAGCTCCCTTGAACTCAACACACAGGCATACAATTATTCATTACCTTTATCTATTGCCTTATTCTAAATTAATAACAACAATCCAAGATCCAAAACAAACAAGCTGCCCACTAGTTTATTGAGAAAAACAAAACAAAACCCCAAACAAAAAAACTTACACATCTGATCCACTGCATGCAGGCGGCTTCATTTGAGGTTAAATACTTGCTACTCAAACTTATTGATGATGATTGTATCTAAGGAAAAGAAGAAAGTAATTCCTTTTAATATATTTTTTAGTCTTGTTAACTGTCACAGTGGCAAGTCATGGGATGTCTCAAGTTTCTCTTTAGGTGATAGCTCCAGCAGTTGCACTTGCATGACTAGCTCTCACCTTTTTCAAAATCCCAAGCCCCCATAACTGAAATAATCAAGAAAAAATGGACATGTAAAATCCTAGAACTCCAGAGAAAAAAAAAATTCTAAATACAGGTCCCCCTCACCCCCCAATGAGTACTATAAGGATTTCAAAGTAAAACTTTTGTCCTTGTCTTGACACTGCTCCATTTTTTTTACACTTAGGGATGACTACCTCTCATGATGAATTAAACCAAGCCCACACTACATACAAGATCTCAAAGGTGCTCGCTGACACCTTTCAATGCACCACAGGATTCATTTGGCATCTTGCTACACCTCTTTATTAGCTCAGCCTACTGCTTACACACTGCACCTACCATGCGTATTAATCAACACGCAATAGCATTGGATCAACACAAGATTATCATTCTCCATGTATGAGAACAGAACGATTGCAACTGGAGCATATTAGGTCAGATAAATTGACTTAGCAACAAAACAGACCAAAACAGTCTATCACAGGACATATTTCTGGAGTTCTGCATTTTCAGTCCCACTGACCATTACGCAGACACAAGTGTCATTGTGCAGAGGCACCAGCTGTCTCACTGCCCCAGTATACTGAAAAAAAAACAAACCACCAACCAACCAAAAAGTCTTTTTGCCATTTTAGAAAATCTGGAAAGTGAACTTCGCCTCCAAATCTGAATGCAGAAAACGCTGGACACTGCAGTGCTTTGTCGTCAGGATGCTGCTTTGGCCTCTTTTCTAAACTTCATATAGCTCAAGCATCAACAGGGATTAAATCAGCAAAGCATTCTCCCCACCAAGTCAGTGCTTATTGCTCTTATTCGGATTGCAAGATGGTGACTGATATAAGATGCACACACACATATACATGCTTTTTTTCTTGAGAAAGACAGCACCTCTCGGAGGGTGAAAAGTCCTGACTACTGGCTTACCGTGCATTATGGAATGAATTATACATTTCTTTTACTGACATTTCATTTAAAAATACTTCCATACTCTCTCTTAAGCAAGTGAAAAGATCTCCAGAGCTGTGCAGCTGGCTGCTTTGACTGTTAAGATGAGACATTTCAGCCATCCCTTCTACACCAAACATTTCAATAATGTATACAAAAAAGGTGTCAGCAAAGGAGACAGAGACCCACCCGATACAGGGTTCCCAGCAGGAGCAGTTAGTGAACTCTCCTGAGATGTGGATTCAGCTCCTCAGGCAAAGCAGGGAAGTGAACCTGGCTCTCCCGCATTCCTTACAAGTGCCAGAGCCACCAGACTACAGGCAAGATAGAGTACAAATAATGCATTTATCCTCCCCAAAGCCTTTAAAAAAACAACCTCAAAACCCCAGAACCCTGCCATTCCCATTTTACCATTCATTTGTTAAAGTTGACTATAAAATAGCTTCAAGCTGGGCCAAACATTTCATTCAATTCAAATTAATGTTTGTATTTTCTTGACTGTTTATTTTAGTGAGAAGAATAACAAAGAAGTCATTTTAGCTGGATCTGAGCTAATTTTCTTTAGAAGGAAACACTAATTCAAAAAATAGCGTATAAAATTACAGCAACAGGTAAACAGCATAATTACTGAAATGCTACTTAAATGAAGGTATTTGAGGCAAAACTTAAACAAATTCTTTGATCACTGTCATATGAGAAAAATATTAATCTTAAATTCCTTTTTCCATATATTTTGTAATGAATTGCAAGAGAGTATTGCTAAAATATGTCACAGCTGTTAAACCAAGCCTATTTTCAGGCATAATTTTCAAGCTATTGACTTCTGAATTCCATAACTGCCTTTTCTATTAAATATGCAGAGAATCTGAGCACTCAGTGAAAAAAATTACCCTAACACACCAAGGGAAAATAAATCTGTATGACCCTAGTGAATGTAAACCAGCACACTCAAAAAGAAAGAAAAAAATAAAACCCAACAAGGTCTCGCGCAGCTATAACAGTGCACTAGTAACCCTATAACCCTAACAAACCCTAGGGATTGTCCAACCCTACATGTCATTACAAAGCAAAGGGGGAAGGGAAAGAGGTCACAAACGGAAGGGAGGCAAGCGTGCAGTAATACCTAAACAGAGCACAACAGGTTGCAAGTTTAAATAAAGATTATGGTAGTATCGTAATATTTCTTATGTCAATATCTATGGAAAACCAGTCTTACACAGGTTATGTGAAAGACGGATACTTCACTTTCCAGTACATTGTTCAATGCAAGAAAAATTAACAATTTGTTCTATCACACTTTAATGAAAATAAGAGCCTTAAAATATTTCCCTGTTGCTTTAACAGATCATCATATTATGCTCTGTCTCACCAAAAAAAACCCACAAAAAAGAAAAAGCAAAAACCACCCCCCCCCCCCAAAAGAAACCCCACAACAATTCCACATGGTTAAACTATGTATCACACTAACTTAAGATAAAAGCTCCCCCACTGTGTGCGGGGGGGGGGGAAACAGTAAAAGCTTTAGTCATTCTTACTTTTAGTATGTGCTTTTAAACCCTAAATTTCACATGAAAACTATCTTTAGGCCACAGAAACTACAAATTTTTTTCATATTTGGTTGAAATCAAACAATCCCGTAGTTGTGAATGGACAGGTATTGATGATACCACTAGCAAATGCAAAACAAACAGCTGAAGTTGTACAGAAAACAACGCACATCTGCCACATGCAAGAGAACAGCTTTCTGTGCAACCTGTTTTGAAAGTGTACATTTGAACAGATAACATTATGTAAATGACATTAATTTATGTCTATACTACTAAAACACATAGGTTTCCCCTACTTAATAAAAATAAGGCACCAGTCATGCTGATGAGTGAAACACAATGATCTACATTGTGCAAAATCTCCAACTAAACTTTCTGTAATACTGCTTCCTATCTCAATGTAAGCTAATATACATTTATCATCACACCTAATGACAGAGAGACAATTATTTTAACTGTACATTACAGCAGCAACCCCAAAGCATAATATGTTCATTTTGAAGATGAGAACTCCTACAAATTGAAAATGAGCATTCGAAAGACAGAATTTACAAAATCCTCTCATATAGAGTCTTCACTGCGAATGGTGGTAAAACGCAGCAAGGGGTTGGGAGATACATCTGCGTTCTTTAGCTCAAACTTTCCCAGAGACACAAAAAAAAATCACTAAGAAATTATTGTATTTAAGGTTCTAAAAATTAGAAGAGAACAAATTCCAAGAAAAAGGGGAGAAGTAGAAGATATAATAAGCTCAAAAGCCACACAAACCAGTAGCTATCTCCTATAACTTGAAGAGTTTTCCAGGACTTCCATCTGTAATAGCTAGTTCTTACATATATCATTGACAGAAGATACTCTACTTCACGTGTAGAGACAATTTTAAACAAACATGTGAAATTCAGTTGCCCTCCTGTGTTTCCAAAGGATCTGTTATAAGCCTTAGTGATGTCTTCTGTGTACAGAAGCAGATGCCCTCCGCACTAATCATCCAAGACCCTGTGACACAAGCTGTTCTGCAAAAAACACTTCATGCTCAAGACATTTGCAGTCTAGGTTTAAAATGAGCTAGGACAGGTGGAAACACCAGTCAGAGGGAGAGGCCACAGCAGACAAGGTAACAAGAAGAAAATAAGCATTACTGTAAATGCATTACCTGTCTAGCCTTCCACTGTTATATACTTTGCCTTTTACATTATCATTAAGGATGCTGTACTGTCACAGTTTTACTGTATACAGATTAAGACTATAAGAGTTATGGTTATACAAAAGTACAAATATTTAGAAAACTTCCCCGAGATGCTCAGTTCGGCTCTTTCATTTTACTTATCCTCAGTCAATTCTTACATTTGCCCACTCCGGAGAACTTCTACAGAATAAATTACTAAACATCTGTTCAAGTTGGAAGATACTAGCAACACAAGTAGAAAAGTAGAGACATCCAACCAAACAAAAGCTTTCGGCACATTGCCTGTTGTTCTTACACCTAGCAGACAGCACATTTCTAAGTGTCCACAAAAGAATTTCTGCTGCTTTTAATATACAGTGAAGAGATGCAAGATTTTTTGACTCCACCCATCTCCACACTAAATAACCACCAGGATGCCCCCACCCAGGGCTTGTACAAATACAGGCTTTCAAGCAGCAGCATATCTTGGGGATACTTGACAGGTCTTCCACACTGCACTACCCCCAGTATGTACCCCAAGAACATCCTCAAAAGGGTGCACATCCATGCCTGAAGTGAAAGGCTGCATTACTGAAGACAACCTTTAGAAGAAAATAACTGCTTACCCTCTTGAAAAGCAGAACACATGTACATATGTAGTGGGCCATAAAGACAACACTGAGAAGTATGCTTATGTTATGGGGGCTTGAAAGACTTTCTGTACTTGGTATTTACAGGCATAGTGTGACAGCTTACGCTGAGTTAGTGAAATCTCTCAAAGACACCCCCCCAGAAACAAGACATGGCTGCTTCTAACATAGAAGCAGTAGGGAGAAAGACTGGGGAAAGAGGACTTTTTTCTACACTGCAAAGCCAAACATTTTTAGACTAAGCCGTGTCAGTGGAGTCACCACGAATGCAAAAGAGGCCTTTTACCTTTCAGTGCATTAATACATGCTTTTACACTTTTAGCAGACCATATGTGCAGCAGACAACTTTAACTGTATTGGACACTCTCTGAAATACAACATTATAACGCAGCCAGCCTCTATCACCAGCAGCTGTCTCAGTGGAGACCTAGAAGTTACAGAAAACATTTTTAAGTAAAATACCGAATCCCAAGCAGGAACCAAGAAGCAATCCACAAATGTTAAACTACGCAGTTTTTCCATAAGCAACTTTCCTGAGCACCTCAGCCTAAGAGGGACGGGGCTAGGCACTTCACCCCACGCAATAACGGATGCAGTGTCAGCCGCCTGCCCTCCTCGTGTCCCGCGTTTTCGGGAAGAAACGCTTTACAGATTTCCCTTGGCTTTTCAGACCCGGTGCTCGACTAGTCAGCCTGTGCACAGGGAACCCTCCCGCCTGCCGCTCCCCGCGCACCTCGGCCCGCACCGTGCTCCCTGCGCGGAGCCTTGGCCGCCCGCTGACTGGGGCAGCGGAACCTCCCCTAACCAGGGGCTGTCCGGGCCACCTCCGCTCGGGATGGCAGCGGCCACACGGTTACTGCTCCCGCCAGGTGGGAGCGGGCACGGAGCCTGGCGGGTCCCGCCGGCCCGGCCAGCGCCGCGCACAATGCCTGGCGGGCTCGGGGCGCGGCCAGTGGCTCGGCGGCCACCCCTACCGGGCGGGGAACAGCAGAGCCTACCAGGCGGTCCGGACCAGCGCCGAGCCCCCAGGGACCGGCGACCCCCGCCCGTCGGGCCGGTCAGGTCCCCTCCCGGGGCCTCGAAGACAATGGAGCCAGCACCATGGGCCTAGTCCCCGGCTTCCTGCACCTCCCCACCGCCACACGCCCCCCTCCCCGGCCTGGCGGCGCTGTCCCGCGGGCGCTCCCGGGCGGGACGGGACACCGCCGGGCCCGAAGCACGGAGCCATGGCCGCGCAGGCACCGGCGCCGCTGAGGCAGAACCCAGCAGCGGCGGGTGAGAACGGGGCGGCGGGGATCGGAGGAGAGCGAGTCAGATCGCCTTGCCCGGCCCCTTCCCAGTGCCGGAACGGTGCCACTCACCTCCTCGGGCGGCCGCCACAAGGGAAGCCAGAGCTCGCCGCCGCCCGGCCGGGCCCGAAGGAGTTAAAAGGAAAGGCCGAACAAGACCGTCCCATTCATTAGCCAGGCGCTTTGTCTGCGGCCGTCGCCGCGGCGCTGAGCAGGCTGCCCCGGCTCGGTCCAAAGCGCGGCGTCCTGCGCAGGCGCCAAGCGCGGGGGGCGGTGCTAATGAGCGGCCGCACGCACGACGCACAATATGTCATCCGGCAGCGGCCTACAAAATGGCTGCCCCCGGGCTGCGAAGCGCAGGAGGTGGCGGGGTGCTTCCGTGCTCGGACCGGGGCGGTCGCGGATGGCTGGGTGTCCTGCTGCGCCGCCCTCCGGCGGGGCCGGGGTGAGATGCGAGCTTTCTCTGCACAAGCGCGACGTGGCGGCTGCTCGCTCCGCCCGCTTCGTCCGCTTCGTTTCTGTGGCGGCTGAGGGGGGCGGCGACGCCGTCTCTGGGGGTTGCTGCGATATCCCAGTCCCCGAGGGACTGCCGGGGTCTCTCCGTGGCCGGCAGCGCCTTCCTCGGGAGGCAGCGGTCGGAGCGGCCGTGCCCGTCCTCGTCCTCGTAGCGGGGGCGGGCGGGCAGTGCTGGGAACTGGGGGATGGCGGGCGGCTGGGTCCCCGCCTCATGAGGTGCCGCAGCCTCTTCCAGCCGAGGCCCTCAGAAGAGGCCTTCATAGGCGCTGGGGCGTGGGCATGCCTCTGCTCCGAGCACAGCCCTCACCGTCTCAGGAATTTAACCTCCATTATGCGTATCTGATTTTAAAGCATCCTTCTTGCTATGTATTTGCGGTCTAATGCACTCTAGGTTTGATTCTGGGCGCTGTTTTGCTTTTATTTGCAGCCACCGTCTGCTGGGGAACGGGTGCTTCATGGGACGCTTCGATCTGATCTGTGTAGCCATCGCAGGGAAGGTCGTTTTGGGGTGAAGGATATGCGTTGTGTCAGTTCAGCAAAGCAGTGTCTCACTGTATGCTTGAAATCTTGTAATATTTCTGGATAAAGCTCCTTCAGTTTTGGTGCTTAGTGATGGGTTGGTAATTTCCGTCTTTGAGAAACATTAGTCATGGTTGTCAGGCTTTTTGGGTGGTGGGGGTAAAGTAGGGTGGGGTGGGTTTTTTTGGGGGGAGGATTGTTTTTTAATGTGTGTAATTTCTACAGAGAGCTGGGTAAAGACGTGATCTGGTGAAACTTTGACACGTATAATTTCCAGTGGCAGCTGCTGGTCATACTGACTTGCATTTTACAACAGCACTGGTTTGGAAGCAATACTAAGCTTTAGACTAGGACAGTGTTTAAAGAGAGAAATAGAGCTGAAGTAAGTATACTTGGGTTTTGATCTGAATTGTTTTCATCAGTTAATTGATTTTTTTAACTGAAAAATTCAATTGATATATGGCAGTACATGAAGAAGCCAGTTGATTGGTTTTGATTAATGGAGCTCTTGGACATTCTTCTATAGTATTTGTATGTTTGTATTTCTGTAGTACTGGTGTGGTCTTCCACATGGGTGGTGCCAGTTACCATAAAGTAAGCAATCTATTATGGTTAATGCTTTGTTTGAAAATTTCATGTCAAGTGGGTGGTTTTTGGTTGGGTTTTTTTAACCTGAGCATGCTACTGAGGCACTGGCACAAGTTCCCTAGAGAAGCTGTGGCTGTTCCAAACCTGGCAGTGTTGAAGGCCAGGTTGGACGTTTGAGCAGCCTTGTCCAGTGTGAGGTGTCCCTGCCCATAGCAGGGGGGTTGGAACTGGATAATCTTTAAGGTCCCTTCCAACCCAAATCATTCCATGATTCTGTGACTTGATCAGTTTCCACTGTTAGAAGGTGCATTTGTATGATTACAACTACCTCAAAACGGAGTTTGGTCTTGGCCAGATCTGCCAACTAGACTCTAATAGAGCTATGATAGCTTAGTTAAGAAGCCTCTATCACCAGTCCGTTGACAGGAAGTTGTGGTGCTTTTGGTATCATTTAATGTGCAATAATAATAATAAGTAGAAATATATAACCGCATAAAGCATCTTTTACAGAACTATAAAATTGTAGCAATTATGCTGAATTTTACCTGGAATGGCATGTTTACACTTACCACACCACAGAAACCTGATAATATTAGAATATATAGCTGTATTAACTGCCCTTTTTTAACAGCTGTGCCTTTGAAGAGTTGCCCAATTTGCAGTTGAAAATTTTACAGTAAATTAAAAAAGCCTGGAAATGTTGTTCTCTCTGTATGCACTTCTCTGTACCTCTTCATTTTTTCACACATCCTATTCTGAAAATTTCCCTAACGGTTAGTGATATTTGAGATTAATGAAAGTTAAATGTTTCTTTAAGTGGTCTTCTGAGCAGCTTGAAAAACAATCAGTGATTCAGTATATAATCTATAGCTTTATAGTGCAATTCAATGAAATAGGCAGAACTTCTTTTTATTTTGCAAAAATACACTGGAAACTTAGGAAGTAGGCCTTAAAAATCTGAGCAAATCTGGGACCAGAAAGTCTTCTCACAAACAGCTAAGTAATACGAAGAATAAATCCAAGAACTGGTGGTGATCTGCTGACGGGCGACGGAAAGAGTAACTGCGATTCTTAGAGAAGGCTCCAGACTGCCGGCTTGTGGTGAATTGTGGTGAATGTGGCAACACTGGTGTAGGAGTGGTCTAAAGATACAGATTCTCCATAAAGCATGCAGTCTGAAGTGTACGTATGTGAAAGAACATGGTCACTTGGCAAGATAAATACTAGGAAAGTTTGTGCAAGGCGTCTTGACAAAAAGAAACAAAAATCTCTTCTATTTAACTTCAGAAGATTAATATTTTTGTGTGTTTTTTCCCATTTACACCTTTATAAACTTGTTATCTGTTTCAGATATTGTGAATAAACATCTTTATTTGCGTGTTTAACTGAAACTGTATGAATTAAAAGTGATATGATATTAAATGAATATAACAAAGTAACTTCTCACTCCAATCTCTGGAGCAAACTTCTAGTGCGTGGGTCATAGAATCATAGAATAGTTAGCATTGGAAAGGAGCCTTAAGATCATCTAGTTCCAATCCCATGCCATGGGCAGGGACACCTCACCCTACACCCCGTTATGTTTTGTAGATTATTGTAAAGCTAAGATAGCATGCTCCTAAAGAAGCTGAGTTCTCTGAAGAATAGGTGTTACAGGTTCAGAGAAGAAGGAAATATCACTGCAATAACCATAAATAACCAACTTTTTGTCATTCTCAATATTGGTGTGTGCACTAAACTCGGAAGGGTCTCAGGGAGGGTATAACAAGAGCTTAAAATCAGTTGGAAACTAGATTAAATTCTTGTATCCCTTCCTAGTGTGACAGAACTTAAAATGTGCCTTAAATATACCTATTTCTCTGTCAATATTATGTGATGATTGTAGATGTTTAGCTGATGCAGACAGAGCTTTGTGTTCTGAGGTCCCAAAGTCTCTTCAGTCACTGAGCTGTTCATTTTAATCTGATTTTTTTTTTTTTTGCTTCCTTGCATCCATTTCTTTCTTAATAGTAAAGGTAACAGATAATGAAGTCATAAAGTGATGTAGTTCTGTCTTTTTTGAATTTTTATACTTTTGGAAACATGAAATGTTACAATAGCATATTGATACTACCAGTACTAACCATTTTGCTGCTTTTTATCTCCAAACCTACTCTGATAAGCTTATTTTCCTTACAGAATCACTCAAACCTTTTGCTTCACCTGTAGCAACTTCAGCATCAGTGGTGCATTTTCCATATGAAATCATGAAGACAGAAACTGTATCAAGAAGTTATAGTTCTTAAGTCAAGCAGAAAGAATTGCTGCCTTTTGTACAAACTGAGGTAATATAGTTAAAATGATCTCTTTTCCTTCTCATGTAGACTCCAGCCTCTTCCTGGACCCTATCTAGACACAGCCAACTTAATGATCAAAACCTTAAAGTAGAGATCAGAAGTACTAAATTTGGATGTTGAATTCAGTATCAGAGTGGTATTATTTCTAAGAACACTTAACAAAGGCGAGTAGTTACATATTTAGCGTACATACCCTATTAACTTCAGCAGGCACTTGGCTCTGCTCATCAGATCCAAGGTGTCAAGTTGGCTGCTCAGAGAATAAAGAACGAGCAATTACACAGTAGTTATGAGCAACTTGAAGCAGCATTCACTGCCAAAACCATGATGCCTTTGTGCTTTTACATAATTATCTCTTTTGTTACAAACACGGTTGTGTCTAATCTCTTTACAGTCCTGGATTTATAGCACATCAGAGGTGTACATTGTTGGTTTTTGACTTGGAATTGAGCATATGATAGCATGTTCACAGGACTTACTCCTACTTGCCCTTTATAGGGAGCCAGGATGGCGCTGGAATATGTCTTTCAGGAATGCTCAATTTGAAGTTCCTATTCTAGCATTTTTTGAGCCTGTTGAGATTCTGTCTGCATTATGAAGCCAAATTATATATCAGAACTGATCTACCTATGCATGAGCTTGGAAGATATTTTTTTTTTTTAAGCCAGCATCAAGCACTGACTGAGGTGGTAGACATGTCTGAGACAAAGCAAAGAAAACATGTAGAGCTCATTACTGTTTGTTAAATGATAAATATGAGTTGGATCTCTGAACAGAGGAAGCTACAAGCTGTGTCTAGTTCTCTTGTCTCGGGGTTTTTTGTGGATGTCATGTATTGTGTCTTGCTTCTGACTTACTTTTTCACTCTGTTCTTCCTCCCCTGGTTTTGATGTCACCTTGCTATGTAGTCTTTCCCCATGTAAATGAGGTTTTAGTTCTGAATGAGCCCATCTATTTTGGGATTTATTCGGCAGTAGATGGCTAGGGATTCTAACAGCAAAGTTTCCTCCATTGCATACAGCCTTAATCATCTTCAGACCAGGTTTGTCCTCTAAAATGAATGAGGATGAGCTAGTAATTAAGACTGGATTTGTGTCTCATTGCTGATTGAATTTTAACTTAATTATACTAAGGCTGAAGTATTAACTCATGATAAACATTGGAGATTGTTTCTTGGAGAGACATATTTGTGAGTGACCTAACTAGGAAAACAACTTCACTCTCAGTTTATACTTCATCATATTACACTTGCAAGTTTTGATATTGACAGCAAGGAATTGAGAATAGAGAAACCTCTCAAAGAGATTTAATAAAATAAGCCTTATCTATTGTCAACTTTATGAAGGTGATTGGATTGGATGAAGGCTGTGTAAGGGATCTTTTCCAGTGAAGAGGAAAGGATCAGGGAGTAGAAAAGGATTATCAGAAACAGTAATAATGCATTTGCAGTAATGTTGTTTTCATGGGTTATGCTGGCTTAAGCAGTTACCTGTGTTTGTACTAAATGAACCCAAACCTGATGAGGATAACCAAAGGGAGAAACTGGAAATAAAAGTACTGAAATGGATTTTTGATTTGAGAAATATATTGTGATATTTGTATAGAGAGCGCTTTGGTTCCCTCTCACTGTGGCTGCCTTTGGCAAAAATTTTCA
Organism: Psittacus erithacus; assembly: GCA_009867235.2. Lineage (NCBI taxonomy): Eukaryota > Metazoa > Chordata > Aves > Psittaciformes > Psittacidae > Psittacus > Psittacus erithacus. Next base: position 41,856 of record WYDI02029414.1, on the reverse strand, counting down.
ATTCACTAGCTGCTTTTATTTGTTGCATTAAGTTTTTATAAATTCTGTCTTTATCTGCTACTAAGGTTTTGTCAGTGTGTCTTGAGTAAAAAGAAGTCAAAATCCAATGTAAATTGTTTAGACACAGTGTTTTGTAATTCTTTGTTAGGCAAGTATGATATTTTTAGAGCTTTTCACATAACAATTGCTGTTCTGCTTCTTGATTCCTACCCATTACCCCTGACATTTTGTCTTTGCCCATAACTTGTCTCAGTTAGTTATGCTATGTAAATTGACAGACATTCCAATTCTGAACATGCAGCTTCTTCTGTCAGCTAAACTAATGATGGCAAATAACTAGGGATGCTGAAAGGGCACTCCCAAACCCTGGATTTATTTTCCTGCTGCCTCGCTGGTGCTGGCAGTCATTTTCATCTGATTGTGCAGGGAGGCAGTTCTGGGAGCTAAGCAGAAAATTGGTGACTTGTTAATGAAGGGTTATTCTGATGGCAGTTACCATTTGGCAGGAGTAGCCTCCCATAAAGACCTTTGCAGGTGGAGTTACTGCACAGAACATAATAAAGGTTCCAAACTGTAAACACTAGGAATTGAATAATTAATGCCAAAGAGGCAATGACAGGAGAGAAGGGTAGTACTGTTCCCTTGTTTATGGCTTTCTGCTCTTCTGTAAACAGCAATGTTATTACACACAAGAGTGCAAACAACTTTGTTCCAAGGGTTTGTGTGTGATAAAATAATGTCCAGTAGATAGCAGTTTTGCTATTTAGAAGATCTACAGGTGAGTATATGGGCAAGTTTTGTGCTTTTGTTGCAGCATTTTGTAATTTGGGGATTGTTTTGCTGTACTATAGTTTACATATGCTTTCATGTATATCCTAATACTGAAGATTTTAATTATTTATTTATTTTTTTAAATCTTTGCAGTGTCCATAGGGGTGAGCTCAAGCCTTGCCTTCCTTTATGCAACACTTAGGAGCACATCTGGTTGAGAGCATCTTATAACTGCAAAATCCCAAAGGTACATGATGCTAAAAGGATTCAAGGTAAATAGTGGAAGGGTAAATAAGGCAGGAAGTAGGTTTCCTGTCAATTGTGTATCTCGGTGATGTGCTTAATCTATCTTTCTCTCTGAAGGTGACAGTCTACATACCTCTTCTTGCAGTAGGTGACTCCAAGAAGTAATTGCCACAAATGCTTAAATGGAAATGGGGTGAGGGCTTTGTGTAGCAGCTATACAGCTTGAAGACCACTCTGTCAAATGATTTTTAAGTATTATCTATAGATAACATTCCATAGGACTGCTTAGCAGATGCAACTCACACAAGTATTTCTTAGCAAGCACACTGATGTCGCTTGAGTTCTCATGGAGCTCTGATGATAAAAAGGCCCTGTCTTTATCAGTACCATAAAAGGCATTGACATAGCCTGCAGTCTATTTTAAAACTCCTTTTTCAGTGAAGACCCTTTGTTTGAATCAACACCATCTGATTTTGGAGATCTAAAAGGTTGTCTTATAGAAACACTTCGATTATGAGGATGAGACAGATGGCACATGCAGGAAGTAAGAGTAAGGCTATGAGGCAAAGATCTTTGATTCATTAGCAGCTGGTGAACATGGGTGAACATGGATGAACACTGATAATCACCCTTTTGTCATACTATGGCTAAAACTTCAGGATCAGAGGAATGAAAAGGAAAATGCAGACTATTCTGTCTAACCAGAGAACAAGGGAAATACTTAGTAAATGTGTAAGGGTAAAAAGTGCTAACACTTTTCTTCCATATTAGAAGCCAAAATGTTGATCCCTGTTCTGGAATTGTCATCTAGGACTTTGGACCATATATCCCACTCAGTCTAGTATGAAAAACAAGTCAGCCTTTCTGCCAAAGTATCCATGATAACTAGGAGATTGATCAGTGATACACGGATTTGTCTTTAAATACAGTAGTTCACAAAGATGAGCCAGAAGAGGTGGAGAGACACTACACCACCTTACAGAGTGAAGATAAACAGCTGTGATTTTGTTTGTCAACATACTGCTGTAGCGTGTCTTTTGATAGGGTTGCAGCATCTTTTCCACAGTGCATACCATCCTGGCTTCTGTGAGGTCTGGGAACAGCCTTTCCTTTGAGAATAATCAGCCTTACAGAGTCATGCCTGCAAGTACTTCACCAGTGCCATGTATCACAATTGATGAGGTGAGTTTGAAAAGCATCCCCTTGCAGGATGAGAGGACCATGGTAATATTCTATATCATGAGATAGTATTCTGGAGGGGAATATAAATCATGCATAGAGGAGTCTGAAGGTGTAAAATGTTCAATGACTTGAAAATAGATTGGCTTGAGGCATCATACAGAGGCATCACATGACTTAGCAAGGTTAGGTAGATTTGTCATTGTGATAGGAAGAAGACCCACACACGCATGTTATGGCAGTCTAAAACCTGTCTTGAAATGGAAAGTTTCTTGCAGGCTCTAAAGCATGTGTGGAGTGGGCTCTGCCACTTGTTTGTTCCTTCACCAGCCAGCTGCTTTGACCAGGAGAGAGATACAGAGTTCCATCCAAGGAAGATCAACACCACTGTCAGTATTTAAGTGCTGCAGCAAGACCAAGTTGATCTTTACTAATCTGTAAAACAAAGGTGATAATATGTAGGTGATACGCCTTAGCAACATAGAAATGTGTCCGAAGTTTAATACTGCAAGGAAAGAAAGGAGGATGCTGAAGCAGTTAAATAGTATTTGTGTTTGTTTAAATAATCTGTACTTCTTGAAGTGTTTCTTTTGAGAATTTGATAACTAGTGCAAGTGAAAGCTGGTAGGCAGAAGATTCTCCTTCCGTAGAAGTCTTCCATGCAGGGTGAATCAGCAGTGGGAGCTTGAATGAAAACTTGACTCTGCCAGGTAGGGGTGAGAAGATTCTGATGGACAGGCCCTGAAGCCACATGCTTATGTTGAGCAAGTGCTACAAAAGGTAGTGAGGGTCCTGCTGCCAGGAAACTGTGGTTCAGAGAGACAGTTACTTTTTGCTTGAAATTGTATGGTATCCCAATAGAATTATTTCCTCCTTGACCAAAAGTAGAAAGAACTCTATTTTGAAGCACCATGTCTTACCTGTGAGATGGAGAAGGCAAAGGAAACGTATCTTTCAGATCATAGAAGCTTGTGCTGAGGGCTGGTAGGATGCCCCAGATGCTGCTACATTCTGAAATTTTGAAATAATTCAGACTAACATATTTAATGAGGAGAGGTTGAGGATCTTAATCTGGTAGCCTTCATAAGGTCAATGAAAAACTACTCAAAAGGGTAGGGCTTCTGATACAGAACTACGTGTTGAGCCTGCCCTGATTTTTGTGCCATTGGTCTGAAGTGCCATATCAAGGTGTGATGTCTGTTCTGTGCCAGAGCCTGGACCATCTGTAGCAAAAGCTCCTCACCTTCTTACCAAGAATAACTGAGAGGATCTAGAACACTGATGAACCCTGCCTGCATGTTAATAATCTGAGGTGGAGACACCATCTTCACTATGGGATGAAGCTCAGCAGTTCTTTGAAGCTCTGTAGAGAATCTGAGGAGCAGGGAGGCCTATATGGATCAGAAACTTTTCATCTCAAACCCGTTAGGAGGTCAGGTTCTGGCACTGTACCACACTGCTGTGACTGATTCAGGCTGTGCTATGAGTCTGTGGTCAATAGGTTGTGGGAATCAGTGATGCAGCCACTGTCTTTTTAATGAAATCATTTTGGAACTGCCACTTCCTGGTTTTATTGGCATGAAGGTCAAGACCTTACACGTTATGGATGGAGTGCTTTTGCCAGATGTGCAGGCAGGCAGAGCTGGAAGGTGAATCTCAAGTCATGTAAGTAGAGCTTACTAGAGAGAATAAATCATGAATTTAAACTACATAAAGATGGTTAAATAATGCAAATACCAGTAAGGAACACTGCATTATCAGAGGGATGTCCAGCTACAGAACATAGTCCTGTAGTCCGCCTGGCAGAAAAAAGGAACTGGAAAGGCACCAGGCTTAGTTGTGCATCAAACTTGTGAGAGTATGGACACCATCAAGTGCTCTGTGGAAAACCTGTCTCTGGTTCTAAAGCATTTGTACAGCTGCAGGGCAGATACACCCATGGCTTATCACTTAAAAGATAAAACGTTTGCTATCATAAATGAGCTGTTATTAGCTTCTTGACAACATTAATAATTTCTAGCCATTTTTATATTTTGCAAACTAAAGGTATATGATTTAGTATGCTGCTCTATCTTTAATACCTTCTGCCATTGAGCTGAATTCCACAGCAACACCGGTAACTTAAATCAGCATGTAAGACTTCTGAGACTGGTGGTAGGATCACTTAAGTGATACTGTCAGAGAGTAATTCCTCACAGACAACTATACAAATAACCAGATGGCCTCTGCAGTTCATATAGTCTTTTTTTTTTTATATTGGAATTTGAAGTTACTGGGCCTATCTGATCCTAAAGGTCTGTTTCTACACTGAGTGCACTGCACTCAGGTTTTAATAGCTTCTGGTTTGTTAAGAGGTCAGTGTGCTGGATAGTCCCTGATGGGCAAAAAGGAGTTGGAAAGTGCCCATTCTACAGGATTTCATTAGCAAAGTTACTTAAGCTCTCTGGATCTTCAAGTACTTTTTACAAGTAATGACAGGTGTATCTATTTCTGATTTTTTAGTCCTACATTTTTTTGTAGGACCAACTGCTGTTTGAGGCAAGCAGCACAGTAGCACGAGAAAATCTAAAAATTAATTGGTAAGCTGTTCTGAAGAAGGCTTCACTTAAGTTTATGGCTATTACAGAAGGGCAAAGAGAATTATACCTGCTCCTGACACTTTGCTGCTTACTGCACCCAGGACTTGTTCTGCATAATTGGCTAACGTGTTTTGTCTTGGGCTGGGCTAGCTGCAAAGTTGCTTTTAAGCATGTGGGTGCAGCTGTCTCCCAGTGTATTGCAACAAAATCCTCCACATCTCGAGTACGGCCTTAATGGCTGTCTAAAAATAATACATAACAAAGGGTGTCCTTTGCAGGGAGACAGAAATAACTTGTCTTGCTTTTGGCAAAACGTACTGCCATTACCGGTGAGTTTATTAGCAGCAGCCTGACCCCGAGGACGCGCAAGAGCTAACTTTCAAGCAGATTTTCTGTGTGCGAACCTCGAGCTCGGACTTCCCCCAAAGAAATAATAAATACCACTCGCTTGTAGTTCTGAGCCGTGGTTTTGTAACCAGCCGCGTCCCGCCCCGCCGCCCCTCCCCGCGCCGCTCTCCCGCGCTGGGCCGTTTCAACGGTCTCGCTGAGGTGGGGGGCGCGGCCCGGTCGGCCCTGGGTGGGAACGCGCCGCGCCAGCAGCCGCGTTCTTGCCCTGTCCCTCGAGGTGAGGCCTGGCTCGCCCCGCCGCGGCTGCCGGGCCCCGCAAGACTCTCCACCATTCGGGGCCGCAGGAACGGCGGTGCGCAGGTCCCGCCCCGCGGCGGCGGCAGGGCTGGGCGGTGCCTGGCGTCCTCACGTCCCTTCCCTCTCTCCTCTCCTCCCTCCCTCTCTCCCTCCCCCCTGTCGGCGCAGCGCTGTGGTGAAGCCGCATTGTTTGTGCCGAGGGGGGAGGGGAGCTTCTCAGCCCCGGGAGCTGAGCGCCGAGCCCGCAGCCGGACCGCGACCTGCGCCGCGTCTCACGAATGCGCCGCGCCCGGCTGCAGCAGCAGCCCTGCACCCAGCGCCGGGTCGCCGCCGCCGCGGGCAGCGCGGCCTTCTCAGCGCCCGCTCGGCCGCCCGCGGCTGCCGGACGCGGGACGAAGCGGCAGCGCCGGCGGGACCTCCGCCATTAAACCGGCCGCAGCGTCGGCCGCAGCGGCGGAGAGGGAGGTCTGTCAGCCGCGCTTCGGCGGCTCCCACAGCGTGAGTGAAGCCGGGCGGGCGGCGGGGGCCGGCGGGCGGGTGGGGGCTGCGAGGCCGGGAGCCGGTAGGTCCCTCCGCGGCGAGACGGGAGACCTGTGGGGTAAGGGAAGGGGAGGTCAGGGCGGACTGGGCACGGCGGCTGTGGGGGAGAGGCTGCCGAGGGGCGAGGCGGGCGGGCGCGTAGGCTGCGCGGGGGGGAGCGGAGCGCGGCGGTCGGGGGCAGGGCGCAGCTCGAGCTGTTTTGTCAGCCGCCATATTGTGGGCCGAGTATTTTCGCGGAGGGGAGGGAGGTGACTGCTGGGAAGGGCTGGAGATGATGGGCCCGGGCAGGAACCATTCTCCCGGGGGCCGACAGGGGGGAACGCCGGGGCCGGGCAGGAACCATCGGCGCGCAGGGGTGTGAGCGCGCTGGAGGCTCCTTGGGCGTGGGCAGGAAGTGCTCGCGCAGGACTGGAGGGGGCGGGCCCGATGCCGCGGGCGGGCTCCGCGCGGGGCGGGGGCCGTGCTGGTAGCGGGAGGGGCTCTGTCCCACCGTGCTCGGCTCATGCCGCGTGCGCCCCAGCCGCTGGCATTGCCCTGAGGGGATTTATGCGGCTCCGCGGCTGAAGCTGTGAGTGGTGTCCGCCCCGTATGCTTGTAAGCACTGTTTGCTCATCCCCCTCATTGTTTGGGACTAAAGAGCATTCCTGTGTCTTTCTCTTTTTTTTGCATGAAAGTGTCCATTGAGAATGGAATTCCCTTTTCCTTTGAGCGGGGGATCCAGGGACCAAAGGCAATTTATTTGAAGAGGAAGAGGGTAACTAAGACAGTTTGTGAAAAGAATTTGTAATCAAAAAGTACGCGTTGTCGCACTTTTCCTGTTGATTTTTACTACCCTACTCCTTGGTGCAAAGTATTTTTTGCCTCATGCCGTGTATTTCACACAAGCAGGTGTTTTGGTGTACTTTTGTTGTGGTGAGGGAGAGCATGTGCTGGTGACTTTCTTCCCAAGCAGCTGAAGTAATTCCAAGAGGAAAGCTGTGGATAACTTTTCCGGTTTATCTCCTGCAGCCTTTTGAGTTGTTGTAAGAGGCAGAAACGTACATTAATTTAGTTTTGCTGTTAGTGTGGTATCTTTGTGCATGCTGAATGGAAGTTGTTACAGTTTACTCTTTTCCAAGCCTGGGATCCATGGTCTTCATTCCTGTCGATCTACAGGGTTCTGCATGGGGAAGGGAAAAAAGATATCTGATCATTAACTATGAAAAGCAAACCAATTGGCAGTCATGAATTTGTTATGCAGAAATGTTGGCTTCACCCAGAATATTTATAGGACGTTTGCAAACAAAGAATTTTGCAGAAAGAAAACAAAACACTACTTTGGCTTCACAAACATTTAAGTTATTTGCACTGAGTTTCTATGAAATTTGGTCAGAGTGCTGCCAGTCATAACTGTGTGCTTTGCATTGTATTTGTAGGGTATCTGTTCTGTGCTTAACTGTGACTGTAAATTGGCTCCTAATTTAGCTTTATTAACAGATAAGTATTATAGGGAAGATGCTTAGATGTTAGGTCATCATTTTTTATCATTCTTGATCGAACAGTTTGACTTCTACAATAGTAGTCCTAAATCCTTAAACAAGAACACTCGTACTTTTGAATATTTTCTTCCCCTTCTCATTGCCTGCTTGCAGTCGTGCTTGAGAATCTCTTGAGCCGAGGGGGGATGAAGAGCTTGGAAACCTAGCATTAATGTGTGTTTCTGTGGTACTGGGTTAAGTTCAATAGTGAAGTGCAGACAAATTGCACGGCTTTTTTTGATTTCTGAAGGTTATCTCTCATATGTGTCCTCATTATTTGTTCACAACAATAAACAGAAATCAGGGCCATTGTGTTATCTTTGGCCTCTGAATTGTAAAATGTGTTGTGAAACTGGGAACTAGCGTTTAATTTCAGTTTAACTATTAGTATGTCTTCTTTCTAGTTATTGGACCTTCTGTAGCAGTGTTTGTGGTTTAAACTTTCTCTGCAGTTAAGAAATCAGTATGTTGTTTTACAGGATTAAATTACTAAATATTTCTTTCAACCTTGCTTGAAGAAGTGGAGCCTTTTTTATTCATCAGTTGTTTATATGGAGCAGATCAGAGGTCTGTCATGATTAAACACCGACTGTTGTCTGTGCTTGTGCCATAAAAACAAGTAACAAGAGTTAAGGGTGTAAAAGTCAGATCTGTGAGCAGCGCAATTCTCACATGAATAATAAAACCATTTTAGATTTGGAAAACATTCTCAGTCTGTGGAAGCAAGTAGATAGGACCCTCTCAAGAATTAGTCTTTATGCTAGCTGCCTGAATTATTTAGTCTTCCTGTAAAAGGAGTTCCTTCAGCACTTTGAAGGTGCTCCTTTAAAGACTGTCATCGAAGACTAAACAAAAGGCAGGCTACATGGAGTAATTTATGTGTAATTGTTCCAGTCCTTGCTATTTTTTCCTGAAACAGATACCCTAGTCTTCAACAGTAGTTGTGTTTTGATCTCTATTTCTCTGCTATTTTGACAGTACATGCTAACACTGGTTGCATTATTCTAACAATACATGACACTGACTTGAAGTGCAGGATTGAAACGGTGAAGCCGTAATAATACTTTAGGCCAGTGATTAAAGATCAAGAGTCTTTTTCTGTGGCTGACACTGAATTTTGCTATTTATTAATGATTTATTAGGAAGAAAGAAGAAAAGGGATAGAACTTTTAAACTTGACCTTATCAATTGGTATTGGTTTTACAGTATTTTCAGCCTTCATAGGAAGAAACAAACAAACCAACAAACAACTTTAAAATGCCAAAAGACATAAGTATGGAAGATTTTGTAATCCAAATACATACTTGTCCTAGTCATGTTACTTTGCGGATGGGAGCTGTCTTTTTGTAAGGTAGTGGAATGATCTTTTTCCAGTAGGTGATAAACTTTAAAATTACATTCAAGAGCTTGGGGTTGGATTTAAAAATAGGGAAATTTTTATCTGCCCCAGTTCCTCTGAGAAGCAGAACTCTTGGACAATTTCTTAAAAGAGAAAGGTGCATGTACACGCACGCTGAGCTGCAGGAGTGTGTTTTTGCTGTAGTCCAGTCTATTTTGCAGGTGGAATATTTCTTAGTTGCAGTTACGGTGCAAGTTAATTGTGGTGTTGTCATTTTGTAATGAATGATAGGTTGGCTAAGAATTGAGAAAAGTGAAAAAATAAAGAGCTGTCAAACTGCATACTTGCCAAATTTGGGAGTATGCCCATTTTTCTAGCTTTAAGTATCGCTGTAGGAATGGAGTTGTTAATGTGACTGTTTCAGATTGCAGTAGGAAAAAAAATGAGAAGATTTGTTTTTCTTTTCGCAATTATGTTACTTGTTTTGAGGGGCATCTGGAGAAAGTAATCTGTTGCTGTTGGGGAAAAAAAATTCAAACTGCAGACGCACTGAAGGTCTTAGAAATATTTATATTTAAGTTTCTCTTACAATTTAGCTAATGTGAACTTTTTTGTGTGGCACTTCTGATATGTTGTTTCTTGTGCAGAGGCCTTACAGCTAGGTCTCCTGTGGGATTTTTGTATGAAGGGTTTTGTTTAGCTGTGTTTACTTACAGGAGTTGTTATTAAGGAGAACTGTTTATCATTAGGTTAAATTTGGACAAACCGGTGTGAGCAGTCCTATTAAGTAAGGGTGACAGCATTTTTATTTTTAATGAGTAAATAGGTTGGGGGCTATAGAACCGAAGATTTTTTCTTTGCTATAAAAAAAATAGTATTTTAGTATGATTGTTTAGAGTTCATAATATTAACTGCTGGTCTAATTTTAGGTGAACATTACCAAATGAGGAGAAAAGGAAGATGTCATCGAGTATCGGCAGCAAGGCATTCTTCTTCCCCATGCAGTATTAAGCACTCCCCCACACGAGAAACCTTGACATACGCTCAGGCTCAAAGAATGGTTGAAATAGAAATTGAAGGTCGCCTGCATAGGATCAGTATCTTTGATCCTTTAGAGGTTATATTAGAAGATGATCTTACAGCCCAGGAGATGAGTGAATGCAACAGCAATAAAGAAAATAGTGAAAGACCACCAGTATGTCTAAGAAGCAAAAGGCATAAAAATAACAAAGTGAAAAAGAAAAATGAAGCTCTCCCGAGCTCACACGGTATACCTGCTACAACTCCTCTTCCAGAACCAAAAGTACGGATTGTTGAGTACAGTCCCCCTTCGGCTCCTCGGAGACCTCCAGTTTATTACAAATTCATTGAGAAGTCAGCAGAAGAACTTGATAATGAAGTTGAGTATGACATGGATGAAGAAGACTATGCGTGGTTAGAAATTATAAACGAGAAGCGGAAAAGTGATGGAGTGTCAGTTGTTTCACAAAATATGTTTGAATTCCTTATGGATAGGTTTGAAAAAGAGTCTTATTGTGAGAACCAAAAACAGGGTGATCATCAATCTTTAATTGATGAAGATGCGGTGTGTTGTATATGCATGGATGGTGAATGTCAGAACAGCAATGTAATCCTGTTTTGTGATATGTGTAATTTAGCAGTACATCAGGAATGCTATGGGGTGCCATATATACCTGAGGGCCAGTGGCTCTGCAGACACTGTCTGCAGTCCCGTTCTCGGCCTGTAGACTGTGTGCTGTGCCCAAACAAGGGAGGTGCCTTTAAAAAGACAGATGATGATCGTTGGGGACACGTGGTGTGTGCTTTGTGGATTCCAGAGGTTGGATTTGCCAATACAGTTTTTATTGAGCCAATTGATGGTGTCAGGAACATTCCCCCAGCCAGATGGAAGTTAACGTGCTACCTCTGTAAACAGAAAGGTGTTGGTGCCTGCATCCAGTGCCACAAAGCAAACTGCTATACTGCATTCCATGTGACATGTGCTCAAAAGGCCGGTCTGTATATGAAAATGGAACCTGTGAAAGAACTAACTGGCAGTGGGACAACATTCTCTGTAAAAAAGACTGCCTATTGTGATGTACATACTCCACCTGGTTGCACACGGAGACCTCTAAATATTTATGGAGAAGCTGAAATAAAAAATGGTGTTTGTAGAAAGGAGGGATCAGTCAGAACTGCTAGGTCTACATCAAAAGTCAGAAAAAAGACAAAAAAAGCCAAGAAAACAGTGGTTGAACCCTGTACGGTTATGCCAACGGTATCTGCTCCTTATATCCCCCCCCAGAGGTAAGCAAACCATCCAAGTGAGAGAAACCTTTACATAATTACCTGTTTAATTTTAAACCAGTGCTTTTACAAAACAGTTTTGAAGTTTCTGTGAGTTACTTAGATGCTTTCCTTAAAGGCCATACTCAGAGGATTAATGTAAATTGCATACATTATACTTTTGTGAAATTGCATTAAAAATGCAGTATCATCCCCAAAGAAATCAGTAAGTGATCAAGTGGTCTGTCTTGTCCTTGGAAACCATTTTATTTTATTTTTTGTCAGACCAAATCATGTTGTGTGTTCAGTTGTTGTCACTGTATGTTGAGAATTAACCAGTGAATTCAGAATGACGTGTGGAGTTGACCTTCAGATAAAAAAACAAAACAAAAAACAGCCAAGCTCAAGGTTAACTGTATTCATAATTTGGAAATCTGAACTTTGAATTTTAAGAGCCCCAAAATGAAAATTAAGTTTTTATATGTAAGATATGAATTGTGTCAATCTCACCCAAGTTAAGTATGAACTTTTACTGTAAGTAGTACAAAAAATCGCTATAGCAAGTGTATAGCACAGAAACTTTTCAGGTTTTTTCTGAATCTGCATTTTTCCTTTTGCAAGTGCAGTAGTGTTGTCCAAGGCTTGGGTGAATTTGGTACCTTGCAGACTTTTTTTTTTAAAGTTAGCAAGTAAATGATTGTAAATTAGTTGCTTAGTGTCACCTTACAGCCTAAAATAAATTAAATGAAATAAAGTTACAGGGCTATCAAATATCTGCTCAATAGCCAGTAAAATGTTTACATTAGAACAAAATGAATTAATGTGTGTGACAAAGAGTTTTAATCCTAATCTTGTATTCGCTTACGAAGAGTTACACTTTATAAGAAGTTCTGTTTAAGATGATTTTTATATTAGTGTATCTTTCACAGTTCTTGCAGGAGCTTTTGTTACATGAGTGCAAATTTAAAGCATGGGCACCAGTAGTGAAATTGCTCTTTACATGTAACATGCCATATTATTGTATTTTAACAGTGGTGATTGGGGGGCTGGTAGATGGCTCTAGATCTGGTGAGGCTAGTGAAGTGACACATCAGAAAGCAGTGCTGTTTCAGGTGATGTTTTCCTAAGTAATAACAGAATGGGAGCAAAATGAAGATTTTCAATATCTTTATTTCAGGAGTTTAAAAGCTCAGCATGAACTTCAACTATCTTAGCTGTATCTTGATTTAAAAGAACAGCAGCATCTCTTCTGGTTTCTTTCAGTTGATCTGAGATGCATTTCAACAGTGTTTCTGGGATTTGAGCAATGATGGAAAGGTCTGTGGTAGAAAGATGTGGTTTTGGCTTTGCTGAGCGTTTGGGACATAATATACTGGACTAAGAAGTACAGAACTGGGTTATTGATATTAAAGCCAAGTTTGTCCTTATGGAGTATTTGTTTAGTTCCTAGCATTTAGAACATCAGTATGTTTTTGTACCCCTTGAATTCAATTACTGATTTAAGAACAGTACTTTAGAAAGTTTCTCGAAACAGGAACTGCTTCCATCTGCAGGTTCATTGTTTGGATTGACTGGGCTCTGAAGGCTAAGGCAGTGACGACTCTTAACACAAACGATGCTTTTTTGAAAGCTGACTCCCAATTCTCTGGTAGTGGACAATTAACGCTGGTTAAGTTAATCTAAATAAATGTGTATCTTAAGACTGCAGTCCTTTCCCGTTGTAAGTTTTGTTAATGTAAGTAGCTACTTACTGACTGACTTTGACAAACAGCCTTTAGTTCTGAATGGTGTTTACAAACATCAGATTGATTGACTGTTCTCTGTTATGATTTACTTGTTAAAATGGTATTCTTGTTTAGTGGTGCCCTGCAGAAAAGCTGACATTGATAGTAAGCAACTAATACTGTTTTCTAAATAGGTATTGTTGTCTTGGGGGGCGGGAGTTGGTATTAAAGAACTTGGCATTGTCTTTATTGAGACAGTCGTGATTGGTGGGTGTAGTGTGTTTTTGTCCTGTTTTTGCTTTTTTAAGACGAAGTAAGAAAGAATATGACCTAAGTGAGAGTTGAGGATTGTAATGTATGTTCTTTCCATTGGTAACTTTCATTAAAAAACCTAGATCCTAAAAAGGTAATGTAGTTGGTTTTATTTTTTTAAAGTGTCATTAGATGCCAGGAATAGAAATAAAAAGACCTTTTTTTTTTTTTAAAAAGTAATTATTAGATTTCAGGGCTGCAGAGAGATTCAGCTTCTGTTTATGCTCAGTTCCCTGTTTGCTGGACACAAGTATAGTTCCTGTATTCTCTGTCAGAAGTGTCAAAAAAAAAAATAAAAATGGGCACAGTTTAAAACTATTCTGAAGTTCAGCTTTGTTATAAATTGGTTGTCTTTAGCCGAGAGACACTTTTGCTTAAGTACTTTTTGTAATGTGAATGTGCTTAGTCTCAGAAAACTTAATACCTGAATTAAAAGCAGAACAGAAGGGATTGTGCTGCAGACCCAAATCTCAGTTGTCTAATTTTCTTTGGCTGTTCTTTTTAGCATTAGAAGTCGTGTGTGTGTGAGTTAAATACCCCTATACCCATAAACTAATAATGAGTGATGTGGACCATTTCATAGCAGTCTTCATTTAAATGATCCCTTTAATCTGTTTTTCAGTGCTTTTTTTCCCTTGGAGATGAAACATGATTTGCCTTTCCAGAGATTTCAAGGAACAACAATTAAGCTATTTAAATTATCAGAGAAGAAACATGTATGCTCAGTGTTTAAGCACTAGTGCTGTTTTCCTACAGAATTTGAAATTAATGTGTTTTCAGCATTTCTGGAAACAAATGCATGCGTGGAGGTGTTAAGTTTACTTTCCTAATTGCAACTTTTGTACCTCATTAATTTCTGTTTGTAGGTCAGGTTGCTACACCACTGATTTTGAGAGCTCTGCACTTTCTATTAGAGTTTCTTACACAGATGTTATACTTCAAGCTTTTTGCTGTTAAACTACATAGATACTGTCATCCTGTAGGTCATGTGTAAACTAATTATATGGCCTCTCAGGCTATCATCTGTGAATTACTGATTCAAGAGTGTAGGATCAGAATTTGTTAACTGTTGATGATAGGAGATGGATGCTTGCTTCCTGTCTTTTTTTCTGTCTCTCTATCTCTTAATGCCAGGCACCTGTCTATCTTTTAGAAAGTCTGTACGTAAGTATCCACTTCCAGAGGTGCAGTAGGTGATGTTAGAGCCTTAGATTGACTTCAGTTTCCAGTGTTGTCAGTGCTGACTTCTTAATAACTTGCTTTGCACTTAGGATAATACGGAGGACCACTGGGGACCTGCTTAGGTTTATATGATTTGCATCAGATAGTGTATTACCTCTTTACTAGGAAATTCAGCTTAGTATTTCTTGAAATATAAAACTGTTGAAGATTGCTTACATTGTACTGCTTGCATTCATCAGCCGTCAGCTTGTCCTTTTTTTCTTTTTTTTTTTTTAAGCAGAAATGAATTTTAGACTAAAAGTTCTGTATCTCTGGGAAGTGTTAGAGCCCCCATGTTAGGTGGGGGGGTGACTACGAAAGGACACTCTCAAACTGTACTTCTGTGTGGGAAGGACAGATGGCACGTGCACTTCTTGGCAAATGATCATCTGATAAGTGACCTGCTGCCCCCAGTTAGTTTTTCTGAAGACAGTGGTACATTTGTTCTTGCAGTGTTCATACTCCTCTGATAATGTGTGATGGTCAAATTTTGCCTAGTATATAAATGGGGTTTTTTTCCCCCAGTAAAATGGTAGAACTGTGTTACTTAGATTGCAGGCCCAGAATTTCCAAGTTATGAAATTCCAACTGTTAGGACTGACTTGACAATCTAAATCTAGTTTCTCTGTTGGGTATCGTGTACTGGCTCTGTGATCTGTTCCTTGTGGATTTATTTTTTCCCCTCTGCTGCTGCTCTTCCTTGTCCTCTCTAACAGCTGCCTTATTGAGTAGGATGGATACATACAGGAGAAGAATTGCAGTGTTAGCTGTGGAAACTTGTTTTCTTGTATTTGATTCTTTAGTACAAATCATACGGTTTTGCTGTAATCTCTTCATCTTCTGTGTCAAAAGAGGCTTTTAAAATGTGCTTGCTTGACGAAAAACAAAGCCAGTGTCAATATTCATGTTCTTTAAAGTTTGTGTGAAACTAGGCTATTGTGGCTATATACTTGGGGTAAATTGAATGTGGTGTAAAATACTTAATTTTCAGTATTTTCAAAATATATACTGAGATAGTGTAATCTGCTTTATTGAAATACCGTCCATGCAAGTATAGCTCTGTTAAGTGGAAGCAAATATTCTAAAGTATATAAATACTTGCTTTCATTTACTTTTGGATTCTGCATGGTATATTTGTAGTGTCTGAAATTAAAAAAGCATTTGAAATGCAATACTTGCACAAAGAGCAAAAAAGATAAGCAAAGCTTCACTTTCATAATAAATAAGAATGATGTGTTATACTTGTTTACCATATTGTATGCATCAGTTGCTTTGCATCATATTACTGAAAGAGAATTCAGGGATTCTTATGCAAGTAGGTATGTAGTGAGCAGATAACTGAGAGCAAAAATTGCTGAGATTCTTGGAATATTTCCAGCTTCTTTAGAAATCAGATGTGCTGCACATTAACTGTTTTTTCTATGTTGACCTGTTCATTAGAAAGTGTATTGCTCCTGGGAGTAAACTGGATTTCTGTTACTCTGTGTCCTTAAGGCAGAACCAGTATTCCCTTTTTTTTTCATCACTTATCCAGTTGAATTATCCTGAACTTTCTTGCCAAATAAATAAGTATAGTCTTGTTATCTCAACACAGGGACCTTGATGGCATTTAAAATGAAGTATGGATCAGAAAAATAAATAAACAGAAAAGTGATGAAACACAGTATGAGTGGATAGGAGTATTTACAAGGCCTTTGAGACTCTTCTAGAATGCATTCATGGATGACGCTTCTTAATCATTTATGTGGCTTGTGTGTTTCTTTTGGGAATTTATTTTAATGGTTTTTAGGGTACTGAGTTTTTCGGAATGCCTAATGCCTTCAGAAAGTTTTTAAGTCAGGGAAGAGACTTAAGAAATGCTGCTTAAAATTCATCATTAAAAAGCCATTGAAAAATGCTACAGGAGCCAGGGTTGCAAAGAAAATGGAAAGCTAAATAAATCCAGACTAATGTCTGTTAGCTGTTTATCCTTGAATATAAATTTATGTATACTTTAACAAAATCATGTGGAAATACATTTAATCACTGGAGAGCATAACGTAGGTATGCGTAATGGTTGTACCTAATAATTAGATGATGGAATCACCTTGGTAAAGTGGCGAGGGATGGTAGCAGTCATCCTCTGCTAATGTTTCTGGTAAGATTGAATTTGAGACCTTTCTGCTACATGTGGAAATTATGACTGTCATCCTGTCCTATTTGCTTAAATAAAAAAGCAATTTTGCCTAAATCAAGATAAGAGCCACTACAGTGTTCACTAACATTGCCTCAGTGGTATTTTTTCAAAATAAAGGTAACTTTAGAGCTTTATTTTCAAGCTAGTGTGCCTTGACTCTGGCTTCTTAAGTAAGAATTAATGTGTTTGAGAAAGTGTGACTTTAAGTTGGAAAAGTAGATTCTGATTCTGAGTAAAAATAATGGGTAAGATGTCTGTATATCTGGTATTAAAAGCCACGTGTTGATGGTTGTCTGATGATGAGTTGTCCCCTCTCTACCTCCCCTCTCTGCCTCCCTGCCCCTGAAAAAAAAAGCGGATGGAAGTGCTGTCTCTTATTTAAATATGCCTTTTTTACAAAATGGATCGAGGAATGTGCTGTACATTTTTGTTTGTTTTTTTTTTCTTGCTGTGTGCTGTTTATTTTGCATATACAGGTCAAAGAAGCTTAAAACAGAAATTAGTACTTATTTCTGTAAGGTACACCATGAGTATTTTTGTGCATACTCTGAGGGTTTCCGTCCACAATGATTATATATGAAATTATGCAGTTATGAAGATAAAAATTCACGTTTCTATTTCTCAGTACTTCTGAGTTTCACTAGTTATGTGAACTTTCATTAGATTTGTCAGTTAGAGGGCATTTCATCTGTCGTACAAAAAAAACCATTTCAGAATGCATTGCCTGAAGAACTGTCCCTGGTAGTTTCTTATTAAAAGTTAAGAGTGCACATACTGAGATACATTGAGAGAGAGAGATATATATATATCAGGTAGAAAGGTACTCTTTTATCTTCTGATGAGCATTTAGCCTTTTGAGATAACACTTCAAAATCGCATGTGGTATGGCCATGACTGCTACAAAAAAAGCACAGAAATATCTTTTGAGTAATTTTAAGGAAAAGTTATGACTCACTGTTATATATGGAAGTGGCAGAAGTAAATCTATGCATGTGTTTTTTCTTAGAAGACTAAGCAGGTTTTCCAGTGTGACGAGGTGGGGTTTTTTTGGTTTGTTTTTTTTTTTTTATTTTTTTTTTTTAATTTTTTTTTTCCTTATCCAAAGTTTTGGAAGACCACAAACTTAGTTGCTAAAATAGAAACAAAGGCACTTATTATAACTAATGGAGAATTGACTGAAATAACAGCATTTTCTTAACTCTGAAGTTCAATGTTCTACTTCCTTATCCAAGAAAAATTTTACAAACTGCTTGTTCCAGTGAAAAATAGATGGGTGGTGTCACAGTCATGTGAAGCAAGAAAAAGTACTTCCTACATGTTCAGTAAAAATCAAATGCTATTTCAATACTTGTAAATACAGAAGAAAAAGCGGGGACCTAGAGAGACTTTCAGGCTTCAGAAGATGTACCAGAAGATAAAATATATACTGTTTGATTCTCAGCATAGCAGAGAAAAAGCGAATTCAACAGGTAGAACTTTAAAACATACCACTTAAAAGGAAGAGCTGCGAGATGTTTAAACATTGCCTTTGACTAGTGAGGGAAGGGATTCAGGAATGGGGCATTCCTGTTTTTTCAAATCTTCAATGCAAAATCTGAAAAGCAGTTACAATTAGGAAAGTGTGTATTTGTCACACGGGGATTCTGCAGACTGTTGCTTAGAAGTTTAAATGAAATCACTGTCAGCCTTTTCAGTATTTGATATGTACCCTGCTGCATACACCATTGACTTTGGCTGGTTCTAAAAGAAACCTTACCATTACCCTTTGTCAAAAGGAACTAAAGACATGCAAATGGACTCCAGTTTTATATAGTTATTCATCTGCTGGTGTTGCCTTTAAAGCTGATAGAGGTTTGTTTGGGGTTGTTTGTTTTGGTTTTTTTTTTTAGTTAACAAATCATACAGTAAACTGAGTATTTTTATTGAGGGAGGTAATAACAAAAGCATACACAGCAACAAAACTGTCCACTGCATAAAAAAACCCCAAACTGTATTGAAAGGTGAGTTTTACACATACTGTTTGATAAGCAGCTGCTGCCAAATGATCTCTGTGGGATGAGTAGGGTTTCATCTGTCCAAACAGGCTTTCTCATCTTTGAAAGCTAAAGTTTTTGGATACGGAGCTAGGAGGAGTAGTTGGCAAAGACCCAAATTAATTGAATTTCCCAAAATAGACACTTCCATGGCTTTTTATTCTGGGTTGGTTTGTTTAGGGCTTGGGGTTTTGGTTGGTTTTTTGGTTGATTTTTTTTTTTTTTTCTTCTTCTCTTCCAGTTAGTCTCATTGGAATTACTGTTACTGTTTGTAGGTACTTTTTGTCTTGCTTGCTTCCTATGAACCTATGTTCTGTGTAACCTTGCTGCGCAGTGCTTGAACATTACAGTGTACTTTGTTACAATTTGTTCAATTTGGATTTTTTTTTTTTTTTTTTTTTTCCTGACAGGTTTTAGAAACTTATCTGCCGTCTTTGTGTGGGGAAAATAGGGATATTTTATTTGCCCAGTGAAGTGGAGCATCATTTTATTGGTCATGGGTGTTATTATAGGTCAAGAGAAACTGGTACTTCAGTGATACTAAATAACATCTTGCAGAATATGATTTAGTTTTTCTAGTCTTTTCCATGTACTTTTAATACAGATGTATTGGTAAAGGAAGATGCAAAATAAATTTATGAAAATGGAGGCTCAGGACAAGTACAGTAATTAAACTATGTTTGGTTCATGTTTAAAAATTGATTTGGTTTAGTGGATATTTGGTCGTGCTTAATCTAAGATGTTCATATTCAGTTCCTTCTGCCTAAATTACTCTTGTAACACTGACAGAATCATGTACTTGCTTAAGGAAATTTTCTCTCCAGTTTATATTTCAACAGCCTGTGAATGGAGAGGTGCTGTAGAAGTCTTGATACAGTGTAATACTAAAATTATATCTGTGGGGTTAAAAAGCACATGGGGTTTGTGGAGTGGTTAATGATGATTAATAGAAAAATGGCTGATTATATTTCACTGGCTTTCCGACGTTAAACTGCCGCATAGCTTAATCACCAGAAATAACTGCTTTCACTTTTCGTGTGACCAGTTGCTGTAGTTGCCACAGTGACATGTGACTGAAACTGGGAGAGGAAGAGGGTTGTGAGGAGGAATAAGGAAGCTGCGAGATTGCTAATATGACAAGAGCACATCTCTTCATGTTGGTGAAAATTATTTCCTGTATTTATCTAAAGATGAGGGAATAACATTTGGCTTTTTCTGATTGCTTTGACCAGTGCATTGGGAGTATTACTCTTTGCAGGGTAGATTATCCATCAAAAGTCTCTGAGGAGAGAGGGTTAGCATAGAGCAGCTGATAAAGTTTCTTGCCAGAGGTATTGCGTGTTAACTTTCATTTCAAGTTTAATTGTTTGAATCTGTCTTACTTTTTCAAAAAGAACCAGTTTCCTCTCCTCATCCTTCCACTGCTTTTGTAAATGCAATGTTGTTTTAATGCTGTAATTTACACTTTGGCCTGAACTAAGGTTTGAGGCTGAGAACTACAGGTGCTGTTTGAAAGGTTCAGCTGAAGAGGGATCTCTCCCTTTTTAAATACAAGCATGAATTGTTTGGTGCCTCCATATTGTGTTTGTAGTGGGTGTCACAGTGGCTTACAGTTGGATACAGGTGGAGCTGGGGAAGGGAAGTAGTACTGGCTTCCTCAGTTGCCTGTGGCACAAATAAAACGGTTGTGAAAAGTGTTTTGACATCTTGTGTAGTCTTGGAATGTAGCCCAAAAAAAAGGGAAAAAACGAGAGGAAGCATGACTGGTGTGGTGGTACCAAAACATCAAAAGGGTGCCAGTGGTCATGAGCCTGGAACCTAATGCTTCTTTCATGGGACCAGATAAGTACAGCAGCTACTGAATTTCGTGGAAGCATGGCCTCCTTTTTAAGAATATTTTAGTTCTTCCTTCAGTTTATTTTAAATAACTGGTAAGTTGGGGGAAAAACAACATTCTGTGAGACACACTGAGCTGTATCTTAAGGCCTCAGAATAATGGTTCAGGCTGCAGCAGGTGGCAGCGTAAGAAGTGTTCTGCTCCAGGTTTAGCTTAATTGTGTTAACTGCTTAAATGCTTTGAGAGAAAAGCACTTAGCACTTCACATGGTCCATTTCAGGATGCTTCTTAGGAATTTTGCCTTAACAAATGTTGAAAGGTGAACAAAGTTTAGTGAAAAAAATGCCTTTGATGAGGTGTTTTGTATAGTTTGAGAAGTGATCAAGGTTGTGTAAACCTTGCCTCTGCGTGGGGGATTTGGCAGTGTAGTGTAGCAGTTAATCATATCTTGTGCAAGTCAGATCCTGGATTGCAAATCTATATTCGAACAGCTCTCCATTACCTGCCTCAAATACATAAATACATACTTTTTCTTTTTTTACACTTCTATTTTTTTTTTATTTTAATTACATCTCTTGAAAAAAAGGCAGTGGAGTGTGCAGTAAACTCTTCTAAGACCTTAGAGAATTCAGTTTCATCATTTACAAATCTAGTTCAAGCTAAGGTAGCAGAAAGGAGCTTGTTCAAGACTGGTATGCACCTTTGTGCCTTATTTCATGCTTGTGTTTAGCTTCACTGCGTCTGAGTGAATCTTTGTGAGTGAGAACCACTTTCCCAATGCGGTATCACTGTCAAAGGTGGGAGCTTCAAATCAATACCCTGTCTGGGCTACCTCAATGGTTCTACAGCAGCAGATGAATCATGTTGTATTTCTCTAAAATGGTTGTATCGTCTGTCAAAATTTCAAGCTTTTCAAACAGTAAAAGTTGACATTGGAGTATCTGACTAAGTAAAAAGGTTATCAAAGAACTGCACTATAGTTAGTGGGTTCTCAGGGTCTAACAGCAGGTACAACATCCTTATTATATCACTAAGATGATCGTATAGAGGCTCTGTAGATAACTTGCCTTGTGAAGAGCCTTTGACCTCTCTATTTTGAGAAATTAAGGGGTGATTAGTGCTATATTGCCACTACCAAAGTCTGATTTCCAAATGAAATATTAACATCCAGTATTTGGTTTTATTTAGAAGGAGCAGTAGAGTCGTACCCCTTGTAAGGTCATTTCTGCACTCCACATTTCCTTCTTTTTATTTGTATTTTGAGAGTTTGAGAATATCTTCTGTGAATATCTTTGCTAAGCTTATTCTTGTACTTTACTATTATAATTTTCTATGAATAGAATGGTTTGTAATGTGAATGGGCAAATGTACTTAAAGCTGTAATTAAAGATATTTGTTTAGTCTTGCCACTTCTGATGGGCATGAAGCCAAGGCACCTTTCTTCATGTCAAGTTATGATTCTCTGATCTTTCCAAATAGGTATATATTTGGCTGTGCTTTTTTGGCTCGTTCAGTAGGTTTTGCTGTTTCCAAGAGAAAGATGTGAAATTAATTATTTGAGCTTGATTGTATTATATAATTAATTGTAATTCTGTTGTGTTTGAAGTTTAATATGGTCACCTCAGGGTCTGTTTTGCATTGAGTAAGTCTTTGTGAAGCCTGCCTCTGCTCTTCAATGAAAGATTTGCGAGACAGTCCTAAATTCATCTGCAGACTTTCTGAGCTTTAAGTTAAGGTAAAATGCCTAACTGGCTTAGTTGCTAATTGAAAAATAATGCCACTGAAGAACCAAGGGACACAATGGCACTGTATTTTGAAGAAAACCTGTGTTTGCTCTGCCTTTACCCTGTGATGGCTGAAAGCGCTATGGCTAGTTAGCATAGCACTGAGAAGACCTCTTGCACCGTACCTTCTATGCAGCCCCAAAAAACCAGCCAGGGCTAGATGAACTTTGAACTCAGGATAAACTCACTTGTGTGTCTGTCTGAAAAATATCATTCAAGTCCTTCAGGTATTCATACAAAGCATTACACCTAAGGTTTACTTCTAGCATTACATTCTGTTTAAGTGTTTGCTTCTACCATTTACCTGCAAAACTACATTATTCCTAGTATTAAGAGGGAAAAAGCAAAGCAATACTAACATGCGTATATGTTTGTGATTTTTATTTAAATGCCTTGTGGTAGTGCTCTGCAAATCAGATACTTCTTGAATTTAAGTTTTCCTATTTTGGTATTAAATTTTATTGGAGAATCTCTGATAAGTATACTATCCATTGTAGAGTTTTGCTATGGGCAGTAATACACTGAGTGAAGAACTAGCAGATTCTGTTCATTGATATTATCCTTTCTGTAACTGTTTTTAAGTCCAGCTCAGAGAAATCCTTTTCTCTCTCCAGCTCTCCCCTGCCCCAAAATGAATGAACAATTCCCCTGACAATAACAGGGGGTTGGTGCCTTAGGACATCTTGTGTTGATTTTGCAAGGGCTACCAACAGTGGCAAATCCTGCAATATCATGCAAAGACAAAACCTTTTCATTCTACAACCATTAACTTTTTTTTTATTATTATTATTATTTTATGTCATTTCGAGACACTGCAGGCACAGGGTTGAAGATCTGTTTCAGATAAACATTTTTTTAGTGCAAGTCTTGGATGTTAGTGTTGTGTGTGACTTAGTCATTCAGTGTGTCATTGTTTAAGAGTCAAAGTTGTTGTGAATTTCTTACAGTACTTTGCTAGAGTATTTGTAAACAGTATATGTAAACAATATTTGCATCTTTTAAAAAATAACTTTGGAGAAAATACTGGTTATTTAATCAGTATACTGTGCTTAACTGTTCGTATGATTCTCTCTTGCATCTTCTCTATGTGGATATTTTCTTTGTATGTGTGGAGTGAAATAATAAGTGTTGTTCTGGTTTACATTTTTTGTTCACCAAAAAATTAATATTTGTAAATGAATAATACAAGCTTTTTGTTGCATGCTGTTTTGTAAAATGTTTGAAGATGCATTGTCTTTAAGGTAAACTACTAATTCTGTGTGAAGACAGCAAGGAATGATCTGAAAACTTTTGTAGGGATTTAGAGTTTTATTTCTGATTTTAATAGGAAAACTATTGGGAAACTTACATAAAGCTTTATTCTCAGCCCTAATCTGGGATTTCTCTTGGATAATGATAATGAAAAAATACACTTTAGCTTTATGAAGTAATGTACTTAGTAGAAATTGCAGTGTTAAGCAGATGCATTTGATTGTAATAGACTGCTCAGAAATAATTGTACTGACAGGGATGTCGCTGAAAGAAATTAGTAATATGGTGATCACTGATGTTATGTATTCATGTTATATCTGATGTTTAATTTCCATAGACAGATATGTTTTATGCTTTGCTGTGAAAAATACAATATCAGTTTTTCCATATTTTAGATTAAATAAGATTATGAATCAGGTGGCCATTCAGCGGAAGAAGCAATTTGTTGAACGAGTGCACAGTTACTGGTTGCTTAAAAGACTGTCTAGGAATGGTGTTCCTCTGTTGAGAAGGCTGCAGTCCAGTTTACAGTCACAAAGAAACACACAACAGGTATGTGACACACTTTTTACTTATAAGAAGAAATCAGAAAATATTTTAAAGAGTAAAAAAACAAACCAGGAAACATAACAGAGTGAAGACTTCCTCTTATTCAGGACTAAGTAAATTCTTCACCTTATTTTTAAGTTTGTATATATATTGGTGAGATCTCCACTGAGCTTCCTCTTCTCCAGGCTAAACAGTCCCAGCTTTCTCAGTGTTTTCTCAGGGCTGAGATGCTCAAATTCTTTTGTGGAATTTAGGTGAATTCCTTTTAGATGGCATTAAGTTTGAATATAAATTGGCTGCTTGTTCATCTTTCTTTCATTGCTTCTGTATTGCTCCATTTTTATACTATTTTGGGGTGCTTTAACTTCTGTAAAATATTTTGCATTCTACTTTAAATCTCTAATCTTTTAATCCTTTATGAGAAGATTCTATTCTGAAGAGTTGTGCCTGGTAGTTACCTAATAATAGCAGAAATTATATTACTCACATAGTAGACTGCTGGGTTGTTTTTTTTAAATGAACTTGAGTCCTTAAAAATAATAAAATCAAGCACCAGAGTTTGAGGGTTATGTGGTAGTATAGAACTAGGCTATAGTTAGTGTCTGAAAAAAAGAATACACTTGGTAGTTGGGAAGTACTTTTCATATTGAGAGGGCCTAACGAGACTGCGACATTTCTAAATATTTAAATAGTAGCTACCAAAATAGAAGATTATTTTTGAAGTTGGGTTATGATTCTGCGATTCTATAATAAGGGTTAGGAGCTGTTTAGAATCTGTTTGCCTTTTTTGCATTCCTGTACAAACACTATTTCTTTCTTTTCAGAACTATGAACTATTCCTTAGAAAATATTTTCTAAATTAATTGGAAACTATTGGCACTGGTTTATTAAAAATGCAGGTAGTTCTGAAACTTTATTTGTAAAAACTTGTATTAACTTTGTCTTTTGTAAAGAAAAAGCAATCTTCAAGCAGAGCCTAGTATTAAATGATTCTATTGGTGAAAAATATGTAGGTGGTAGTGCTTTTCAGTAAGTAGGGAGTATCCTGTGGCATGACAGGACTGTATGACATTGCCCATACCATCTTCAGTAAGTATTCAGAATGCCTATTAAAGTCGTTGTAACTGTAAAGCATTTGATGCATTAGTCATCTTCATTATTCCAAGTATAAACCAAGCCAGAATGAAGACTTTAATAAACAGCAGTGCCATGGCTGTTTTGAGAATGCCTTGAAGTTTTTGAAATACAGATGGTAATTCATTTCAGTCTAGATGGGAAAATTCTGTTTACCTCATTTCATGTGAGAGGTCAGAACATCAAGAAACCTGAATAGGTTTTCAGTCAGTCAGGGGAACATAAACACTGATGTAATGCAGATTCAGAGAAGATTTTTATTTGTTTATTTATTTTTTTATTTAAACTGAAAAGAAGTGTTAGGATGAGGAACCAAAACCCTGAAAGTGGTTTCAGGATGCCTAGTGAAAGTTGGCTTTGATCCCTCTCTAAATATCGTTTACTAGAACAAATTTGGCAGGGGGAGAAGGGTTCATGATTTATGGTTGCTTCCTAATGAATGTCTTTCAGATCTTAATTATGATACGCTTTTGGAGGTGATGTTTTATCAACCAAAAGTTCTAAACCAGGCAAGAAGATCTTGGCTTATATGCTGCCTCACCATCTGCAGGAAAAAAGAACCATCTGAAAGAATGGTTTATACTGTCACTTCTCTCTCCACCTAGAAATTCAGGAAGGGTGTTGGAAACACACTAATAAATTTATATCCCTATTTTTTTTTCTGTAATTAAAGAATGGTTGACTAAAAGTAAGGCATGCAATCTAAGTATAATAGTTTGTTGCTGCTGTAGTGAGAATGATTTAAAACTGCTGTTACTATAGTATATAATAAACTGCTGTGAGAGAAACAAAGTAGAAGGTGCAGATAACTGTGGTCATATCAGTGCTGAAGATTTCAGTGAGAACGCAAGTTGCAGCCGCTAAATGGTTTTAACTAATTGGCATACAGGTGCCAGCAGAGCGTCTTTATAAAACTAATTGTATTGATCAAGATCCAATTTCGTCACTATTGGAAATAGAATTTCCAGTTATATTTTTGTTTGGCTCATATCAGTTACAGTCCATGTAGGGAGTGAGGCTGTCCCCATGTACTCACATCTAGGGTAAGGGGTGATCTGTTGGCGCACTGACAGTATTCCTACTAGTAGGCAGAGACTGGTAGCATACTCATGGGGGGAATTGGAGCTGAAGACCTGTTCTCAGTTGGTCCATTCTGTGTGTAGATGTAGAAGTGTTTTCCTCTTCCCTCAGTGTTAATAAATGTGTCAGTTTTAGCTTTTTTTTTTCTAGGTAATACTTGGTGTTCAGAAAGAACTTGAGTCCATCAGAAAATACCACAAAGTTTCTTTCTAAATTTTTCTTGTGTTTCCCAGAAGAAACTTCCTGGCTCTGTTACAGAAAGAAAGTTTTGGAAGAACTCTTCACTAGGAAAGTTAATAGAAACTTTCCTTGCCAAAAAGTTTATGAAAACTAAAAATTTTAAAAGGAGCTATTTTCATCCAAGTTTTTACTAGTTAGATATTGTAAAACAGTTCATCATGCTCTCTTCAGCTTGCCTGGATCTTTTAATCTAACTAAACTATATATAATAAATAGGGTGAAGAGGGTTTATCTCAGCAATTGTAACTGTGTCTGCCAGCACTAATTTGCATAGAAGTGTCAGAAAATCGGAGGCTTACTATTAAATCTCCAAGCTGGAATGACATTTAAGATGAGAGTATATGTGCACACAGAAAGAAAGCAAGCAAGGTGCTCTTCGTAGTCACATCTGCAGATTGGCAGCTGCCTGCCTATTTTATGGAATGAAATTAGTTAAACAGCTGGTTCAACTGAAGGAATGATTTTTTTTTTTCTTTTCATTATTTTTTTAAATACGATTGTACCTTCAAATTTAGTCAAATCTTGAAGTCTCAAGTGAACTCAAGTGATCCCAAGGCCTGCTGTAACAAAGTAACTTTTTTTTTTATTTGCTTATTTAAGTTTCCTGACCCACCCTAAAACTAGCATAGTTTTGGTGATTTAGCTTTGAGCAGGGTCAGTTCCCAAGTTTCATGAACTGTGCGATTACATAGCGCAAAGGAGTGGACTCTGACTGGCTGCAAGCAAAGGGCAAGTCTTCCACTTTAGCAATAGCCACAACTTAATTCTGGTCCCGGAAAACAATAAAGCTATGGAAAAATTGTATAGCAACATCACTTAACAGTTAGGTTGCTTTTCCATACATTGGACTTGTACTCAGACTGAAGGGGTGTAGGAGAACAGCAATTAGTGGCTCTGTAGAATTTCTAATTCAGTCAGTCGGAGAATGTTAAGGAATTGAAAACACGGGTATTATTTTTTTTCTGTCAGAATTTACTTTGAACTGTTCTAACCATCAGCAGTTAAATTATTGTGTGTTTAAGTCAAAATTTAACTCCTTAAGAGAAATTATAACTGTCAGTAGTAATTGTCATTAGAAAAGGGAGCTAAAATTTTCTAGCTACAATTTTTCAGACTTTTTTTAAAGAGGAACAAACTGCTGTTTCCAGGTTGCTGTGTTGTAATACAGCGATAGTTGATAGTGAAGGATTTTCAATTTAACTAAAGTCAGAGATTTGAATAAAACTAACTTACAGGTTCCACAGATACTTGCCTTTGTTTTACAAAGTATATAAAGGAGTAAAATACGATGCAGATCATAGAATCATAGCTCTTACAAAGCTATTCAGGATTCTTTTTTTAACTGCCACTTTTTGCGATTTTATTTTTAGGAAACTTTAGTCTGAAAAATTGCACAAGCTTCCTTTAAAGCACCTATAATATTTCTAAATTTTCTTTCCGTTAAAGAGGTTTCTCCTTCAAGTGTAAATTTGTAATGCTGGGTTTTGTTCGTCTGCTCAGACATCTTTATTCTTTTCTATTTCTTCTAACTTAGTTAATTTATTATTTGCTTTAGTTTTAAAAAATATCTGACAATTACTTATCAAGTGAGTATTGCATTATGCTAGTTACAGGCAAGCATACAAGTTTTTGGATCTCTTTCTGAGATTCTTTTATAAAACATTCATTTTAAATGTAATAATTTTCCAGAACAGATGTTTCTTTTGTGTACTTGGTACTAATATGAGGACTTCTACTTTGTTATGGCCTTGTTTCTGGTGAACTACCAATACCGTTTGAATACTATAGGTAGTATTCCAGTATCCTCCTTTTTCTTACGAAGAGTATTAAAAAAAAGGCTCTGTTTTCTGTATGTACAAATCAGACTAAATATTGCAAGTGTTCAAATACTACTACTTCTTAAAAATATGTGAATTATTTCATCAGTTCACTGAAAGGTTGTATTTACTGCATTACTCATTTGCGGTACCACATAAAGTTACTATACACTGCTTTTTATTTCCTGTCCTCAGTTGTGGTGATTTTGTTCTGTTACAAGTGTGCCCTAATTCTAGTATGGGGGAGTTGGACTGTGTTGAGTACAAGAAGAATTTGTTTCTAACAGGCTTGAGTTTCTGAAGAAGCTGATGATCTTCACATGGTTTGGATTTTAATGTAAAAATACTGAATCTTGTTTTGCAGCTTGTTATATTGCTGCATTGCTGTTGGATATCTTTTTCTGATGTAAATAGCCTTTACTATAGGATTGCTCCTTGGTTTTTATAGGTTTTGTTTTCAGCTAGATGGCTGAGAAACTCTAGAAGATATCCTGATTAGAGGTTTTCTTTTGTTGCAGTATGAAGCTTATGATCAAGTATCATACCTATTAGACAGTAGTTTCTTTTTTCCTGGAAATACATTCTGTAATTACATAAAGCTTAGCTTATAAAAACAGGTTGGTGTTCATTATGTCATGAAAACCTTTTGATTCTTTTCTTAGAGAGAAGATGATGAAGAAATGCAAGCCTTAAAAGAAAAACTGAAGTACTGGCAAAGGCTGCGCCATGATCTTGAAAGAGCACGTTTGTTGATTGAACTTATACGTAAGCGTGAAAAATTAAAAAGAGAACAGGTAAAGGGAATTTTTAATTTGGTGAAACTTTTCTGAAGAAAAGATAGTTTCAGTATTCTCACACACAGTTTTTGCAATAGAAAGATGGCAGTGTTTGTCTTCTCATCCTCACATAGGATCAAGAAACGTGCATGTGTGCACTCATGCAACCTGTTTAAGATACATAAAATTATCATAGAATCACAGAATGGTTTGGGTTGGAAGGGACCTTCCTCATCCAATGCCCCTGCAATCAACGAAGACATCTCCAACTAGATCATGTTGTTCAGAGCCCTGTCTGACCTGACCTTGAGTGTTTCCAGGGATGCGGTATCTGTCATTTCTCTGGGTAACCTGCTCCAATGTTTTACCACCATCACTGTAAAAAATTTCTTACTTACATCTAGTGTAAACCTACCCTGGTTTAGTTTACAACCATTATCTTTTGTCCTATTAGAAGAGGCTGTACTAAAAAGTTTGTCCCCATACTTTTTAAGAAACCCCCTTTAAGTACTGAAAGGTGCAGTAAGGTTTCCCTGGAGCCTTCTCTTCTCCAGCCTGAGCAACCCCATAAGAGAGGTGTTCCAACCCTCTGATCATTTTTGTGGTCCTCCTCTGGACCCTCTCCAACAGGTCCATGTCTTTTCTGTGTTGGAGCCCCTCGAACTGTACACAGTACTCCCAAGTGGGGTCTCATGAGAGCAGAGTAGAGGGGCAGAATCATCTCCCTTGACCTGCTGGTCTTGCTTCTTTTAAAGCAGCCAAGTCTATAGTTGACCTTTCAAGGACGGGCACACACTGCCAGCTTATGTCCAGTTTTTCCTCCACCAGTTCCCCCAAGTCCTTCTCTGCAAGGCCTTAATATGGCTTCTAGGAGGATCTGTTCCATTTTTTGCCAAGGTACAGAGGAGAGGCTGACAGGTCGGTAGTGCCTGGAGTCCTCCTTTCTACCCTTTTTAAAAATGGGTTCGGTGTTTCCCTTTTCCAGTCTCTGAGGACTGCACCCAACCACCATGACTTTCAGATATCTTAGAGTGCCTTGGCAGCCACGTCAGCCAATTCCCTCAGGACTCTGAGATGCATCTGATCAGCTCCTATAGACTTACATGTGTTCAGGTTCCTCAAATGGTCATGAACCTGATCTCTTACAACGGGAGGGGCTTTGCTTGCCCAGCCCTTTTCTTGAGGTCCATCTACTTGAGAGGTGTGGGAAGAGAGAGCGCCTGTGAAGACTTGAGGCAAAAGAGTTGTTGGATATCTCAGCCTTCTCTTCATCCATTGGTACCAGTTTGCCAGGCACATTCCAGGGGGATATGCTTTCTTTGACTTTCTTTTTCTGGCTGACAGACCTGTAGAAGCCCTTCTTATTATTCTTTGTGACCCTTGCCTTGCTGACCCCATCCCTACGCAGCAGGGCAGTGTCCCTTGTGAACAGCCTATAGCCATCGATAGTCACACTCCAGTTATGAGATTCATCCCAGCATTTTTCAGTAACGACAACTAGGTCATAGCTTTATTGCATCGCAGTGGCATCCAGCTTCTCCTGCTTGTTGCCTGTGCTGTGCACATTGGTGTACAGAAATTGTTTAACAGGCCATTCTGTTAGACTTGCAAATGTGATCGGTTTCTGAAGAAGTGTAGAATATTTGATCTCTTTATGTTTTCCTAATACATGTGTCTGTACTGAGTAGCACATTTATTTTTCTGTCACTAAAACAATGGAAAAAAAAAAAAATCCCTAAAGCTGCATCTGTGTCCTACAGCATTCTGGAGTTAGCATTGCTGGGAGAAGAGAGTTGAGGAAGTGGTGGTGCAGAAAGATAGTATTTTATATGAAAACTGTGAAAGCAAGTTGTTTGCACTTATAAGTCTTTTAATTGTCTTTATAAAAAACACCATTCTATTTTTACTGTTTGCAAGCTGTACATATTGCAAGCTAATGTAGTTTGTAGTTCTTGAGTGCTTTCTGGAATTCCGTGCATCATTCTTGAACATTCACATATCACTTGCTATACATATGTATTATGTGGTGTTATTTATAAACATGTATTTTATGTATGTGTTTGTAGGTGAATACTTTGTTTGCATGTTTCTATTATATGTGTACACACACACCATTAACTTGTCATTAAGAATTTACTTTTGCTATAACAAAATTGTTTCAGTGTTGATAGCTCTTTAAGTGGGCTGAAAATAAAACTGTAGAGGAGTTGTAATATTGTAAAAATGATGAATGTTCTGAAGGGTGAGCAAGTATCTGAAGATGTTGTTGATTCTGTTTATCTAAATTTTTTGTCTTGGAATTTATGTATCACGTCATCTTTGAAATTACTCTTTGGTTTGGTCTGATGTAACTTGTAGATGTTCAGCAAATTCTCTTTTTACATTTTGAACATGGCACTGCAACTGAAATTTAATTTTTAACATGTTACCTTTAAATTCTTATTACTTAGGCATTGTTGAAGAAATAGGAAGCTGTTCTTGTGTAATATCTTTTCAAACAAAAGAAATACAGTTGAAAATGGGAACAAAATAGATTTATAGGTAAAATGCAAATTTCAGTTCTGAAGTTAAGTCTACAATGAAGGGATGAGAATACTTTTTTCTTACAAAGTTATTAGCTGAGAATGGATGTCAGACAAATGAGAACTGATATTAAAAGTAGCATTGAACGCATTTACTTAAATATATTTGTGGTGTTTCATATCTGAAGTACTATAGTATTGCTGCAAAACAACTTCAAAATGGTATCTTAAGGAATAATGCTTAATTGGATAATTACTTCTTCTGTAGGTCAAGATTGAGCAGGTCGCTATGGAACTTCAGCTTACTCCATTCACTGTACTTCTGCGATCAGTTCTGGATCAGCTGCAGGAAAAGGATTCTGCTCGGATATTTGCTCAGCCAGTGAACCTTAAGGAGGTATGGCTTAAGCTGTATTTCCTTGTGTTTATGTAGGACTTGTTGGCACTTAAATACAAGAAACAAATGACTGCATGCAGAGGTGGAAGCAGCATTACCTTTTGTGGTTTTAAGCCCAGCTGGTAACTCAGAACCATGCAGCCACTTGCTCGCTCCTCTCCTTCATCCTCCCCAGGCTGCCCTGCAGGGATGGGGAGGAGAATCAAAACAATGTAAATCCCATGGGTTGAGATAAGAACAGTTCAGTAACTAAGGTATAACACAAAACCACTACTGCTCACACCTGTAATAATGATGATAAAGGAAATAACAAGGGGAGAGAATATAAAACTAAAAGAGGAAAAGGAAAAGAAAACAATAAATGCAAGTGATGCACAATGCAATTGCTCACCACCCACTGACCGATATCCAGCCTGATCCAAGCAGCGATCTGGGCCTTCCATGTAACTTCCCCAGTTTATATACTGGGCATGACGTGCTGTTGTATGGCATACCCCTATGGCCAGTTTGGGTCAGGTGTCTTGTCTCTGCTTCCTCCCAGCTTTTTGTGCCCTTCCTCACTGGCAGAGTACGAGACGGAAAAGTCCTCCATCAGTGTAAACATTACTTAGCAATGACTAAAAACATTGGTGTGTTATCAGCATTGTTCTCAGACTAAAGCTGAAAACACAGCACTGCAGCAGCTACTAGGAGGAAGAAAAACAAGCTGAACCCAGGCCACCTTTTAATCTCTAGTCTGATTAATTTGCATTATGATTTAGACTTTTATAGCAGTAAGTCATATTCATGCTCATATATCAAAATAATTTCTGGGACATACATGTATGGAATAACATGGTACATGTTGATCTTTTGTGGTAAGATTTATTTGATAAAGCAGACTCAAAATGGAAATGTGGATACTGCATTCTTATTTTCAGGTGAAATGCCATTCACTGGGAAACTAAATAGAATGTAGGTATGTGCATACGTACATATGCAATACTTCTATATGTGTGCATAAATAACGACATGTATACATGTCTTTAAATTGTGTATATATATGTGTGCGTATGCTACATACAGCTGTATATTATATGTATGCATGCATTTATAAGTATGTGTATATGCATTAATACGTGTATAATATGTACACAACCATAGAATTACAAAAACATGTAGATTCAGCATCTGTTAATAGAGGTCTAACTTGTTACCTAAGATGCAGAATCTTGTAATGCGTAAACTTTTGCTGGTATGTGAATGTTTGCAGTATCAGGATGTGCATTTATAAGCTGCACTTCAAAGCTCTTTATTAGAGATGTTACAAAATGTGTTAAAAAATGTCGATCAGTTAATAGCTAATGCTGCTTTGTCTGTAGTAAGATAATTTTACCCATTTGTGTTTTAAATGTTTATTTGAAGGTTCCAGACTATTTGGATCATATTAAACATCCTATGGATTTCTCTACCATGCGAAAACGGTTAGAAGCTCAAGGCTATAAAAACCTCAGTGAGTTTGAAGAAGACTTCAATCTCATCATAGATAACTGTATGAAATACAATGCAAAAGATACAATATTCTATAGAGCAGCAGTGCGGTTAAGAGATCAAGGAGGTGTCGTTCTCAGGCAAGCTAGGCGAGATGCTGAAGGAATCGGTTATAATAATGAAACTGGAATGCACTTACCTGAACGGCCTAAACTTGAGTCACCCCAGCCTTTCTCTTGGGAAGATGGTAAGGTGTTTTTGGATTATCTTTAGACGTTGCATTTCCCATTACATGCAATATGTATATTCCATACATATGATTTAAGATTGTTGCTGTTCGCTTTGCTGAGTCAATTCCTCCCTTCCCCCCAATTAAAAAATGGCTTGAAAGATACAAGTGTTTCTATTCTACTAGATCTATTACTAAAAAGCATTGTCCAGTTTCTGATTTTGGTAATGCGAGAAGCTAATTTAACAAGATATATGAAAAAGGTTTTTAAATTGAGTGCTTTCTTTCACAATTGTATGTGCTTGTAAGTCAGGAAAAATGACTACCAGTACACACACAGACACTTAAGCACATTCTTAAATAAACTACTGAATTAAAAAAATCAAATGTGTTTGTAATACTAGGAATTAAATAGCTTCTTTTGACATGCACATTACTTTTCTGAGGTTTTGGCAATAAAGGAGAATAATTAACATGTTTCTTTTATAACCGTAATCTTGCCCTTGTCTTTGACAAGAAGAAAATAATCCGTTAGGGTGGGAAGGATTAATTATGTCTTCCTTCTGACCTTTTAATTCTTTGCTCTGCTATTTAGCTTTCTTGAGCAAAGTGCTTATCAAGAAGAATAGTAATTATGTAGTAGGAATTCATTTCAACATTACTGGTGACAGTGAAGCTACTAAAACTGTAATCTAAGTAGCTTTTTATGATGTTTTTTTAGTTCTGGCAAATGAATTTTATTTTTTCCTTCTTTTAGTATTGCTGTTCTGGGAAACATTCTGGAAAACACTAACACATTTTCAATGATATGTATTTTCACTTCAGTGGATAGGTTACTGAATCCTGCAAACAGAGCGCATATGTCCTTGGAAGAACAGCTGAGAGAGTTGCTAGAAAAACTTGATCAGACCTGTGCAATGAAATCCAGTGGGTCAAGGAGCAAAAGAGCAAAGCTGTTAAAGAAAGAAATCAGCATTATTCGCAACAAACTTAGTCAGCAGCACAGCCAAGCTCCTCAAATAGAATCAGGTATTGGAAGTTTTGAAGAAGAAAGTGCAGCATTAGAACAAGATGGAGAAGAGGAAGGTAAGAATTTAAACCATGTTTAAACTAGTGCTGTTCTGAACTTCTTCAGTCAGGTACTTTAATAATGTTTATTAAAGTGTAGTAAATATTATATAGCCACTGAATCGTAACAAATATTTGAAGAGTATGAGAATGATATTTTAAAACAAAATCTCCCTCCATTATGTTTCAAAGTTGCAAGGCTTTTTAAAAATCTAGATGTTAAGAAATGAAAGTACAGACAGTCTCATACCAGAAGAAATTGGAAATACCCAAGTGGAAAGTATCTTTGTACTTTAAGAAATCCACTTAAATAACAAAGTATATGTTGGGGATTTAGGCCAGTGATGCTGAAAACTCTGGCCATTGTGCTGTCTTTTGTAGCTGTTCTTACTGTCTACTCCATGCTCTGGGGATGGTGGAGGGGAGGTTTGTGTTGTTAATTTAATTTGTTTCGTTTGGGTTTTTTGGGGGGGGGTGTTTTTTGTTGGGTTGGTTTTTCAATCTAACTATTGTTAGGACTTAACAAACTTAATGTTGTAGGATCAAGTCAGCCATATCTAACCAGCCCTTCCCCTTGTGCTTTTCTTCCTCCTTAAAATATTGGTCTCAAAGCTGCATCTACTCTTGACTGATTCCCATTTTCAATGAGAGCAGTGTGCTAGAAAGGCCTAACTTTATAGTTCAGTTGAATATCATATTTGTATTTTTAGGTTTTAAATCAGTTACTGAGTTCTTTATTGCTAATTTTTAAATGTTGCCAAGAAAATTGTCTCAAAAAAAAAAAAAAAGTAGTTGTTTTGAGTTTGTTGCATGATCAGCTCGCCTCTGAAAAGCTAATCAATTTTTCTTTAGGAGAGTTAGAGATATGTTTCATTTTGCATTGAATTTCAAGTGTGTTGGATGGGAGGAGGAAAGAGCTCAAGGGAAAATGGAAGCATGGTAATAAATAAAACAGTCTGTGTCTGGTACAGCTTGATGTTCCCAAAATTTCTGAAAGGCGAAGTCAATAAAATGACTGTCCTTAACTGCCATTCAAACAGCAACTTGGATTTTAATTCTTAGTGCGAGTAAGAGAATGCTTTTCAAACATATAAGTTGCTTGAGATTTGAATGACAACAGTAGAAAAAGTGTATGTGAATCAACATGCTTACCTTGTTCTTGAGGCTGTTAAGTATTCTTAAAACATTTAATGATTTTTTTAAATTTATATTTTATTTTATTTTTAATCTTCAAGTGATGATGCTACTGAGTATAGTTCTTTAGGAATGTAGTTTCAGGCAGGTAACTGAAGTTTTTACTTCTAGCTTTTCTGTGACACAGCCATTCACTGCAGCTGTTGTGCAAGATACTGTCCAAAAGTGAGCAGTAGCTATTTTCTTATATTCACAGTATGCTTTTTTAAAAAAGAAGAGCATGATCCAGCGTTGACTGGCATTGCTATTACAGTTCTGATCTAGTGAAGAGGAACAATCATTAGTTCAAATTCCAATTGGAAAGTGGAAGGTACTTAAAGGAAGAAAACACATTGCCAAAAAGAAAGATGAGGAAAGAAGTAGAATCCTATGCCCAAGATCTCTACAGGAGCTGACTTTCGAAGGGCTATGAATTTCCCTTTAGCAATTGTGTTTTCAGTTACGATTCTGTGAAAAATTTGGTACCAGAATAACCCCATGAAATTTAGGGTTTAATATCTCAAATTAGTTCTTGAATGCCTAAATATTTTTGTGACTATTTCCTAATTAATTTTAAGAAAATTAGAATTTGTTCACAAAGAAGAGTCATTTGGGACATTCTAAACTACAGGCTTTTTTAATTTGTGGTATTTAAATTTGTTTATGTGACTGTAAATTTCTTTCTAAATGCCTTCCTGAAATATTATTTACCAGTTCTAATACTTACGTTCCTTCAAAAGATGTGAGCATGGTTAATACTTCATTTTAACAGTATTCTTTTTAATAGGAGCTATGCTCTTGTTTGATTAGACCTTAAACAACAGGGCAGAGGTTTTTTCCTACACTTAAGTCATTGATTTCAAGTAAGCATTGCTGAGCCAAACCCAAAGCAATACAGAGATAATATTTAATCCACTACAGATACAGGGCTTAAGCCCCTGTGGGTTTTACACCTTTTTTTTCATGTGGCATAGAAAAATTAACTAAATTTTTAAATTTTATGTGATGGCATAAATACTGCATTGGTCTTGCAAAGTTACTTTAGCATAAGCATCTTCTTTCTTAAGTTGTATTTTAGAAGGTTCTGTTGGAAGCTAGAAAGGAGGTTGTAACATCTTTTTGAGTTGGTAATTATAGGTTAGGAAGCCCTTTAACTTGTATTTGGGACTGCTGCAAGAGTAGAATGTTTATTTGCCCTCCCATCGCTTGTGATTGAAAACTGAAATGAGTTTTATGCACTCAGTTGTATCTCCATTGTCTTTTCCCAGCATAGAAATCCTGGAATTGACTGGGCAATGATTGTGTTAAAAAAAAAAATAAATAAAAAATGGAGGGGAGAGGGAAGAAGAAATAATGGTAGAGGGTGGTTTTTCTGACTTCTTCTATCAAGCCTGCATTGTCAAGTTGTCAACTAGTGGCTAGTCAAGCTGCAAGACTTTGGGGGTGGTGGGTTTTTTCCTCCCCTTTTTTTCCTCTTCTTTTTGATAGATAAAACATCTAGCCACAACTGTAGAAAAGCTTTTCAAGTCTTGTCTTTCTGGAGATTTTATGATGCATTTTAACTCATTCTCGTAGATCAGGTTACAAGTATGGGGCGGAGTTTATGCTTATCTGATAAAAATGAGTCTTAGGCCGATAAAGTGAATATTGATAAGGTGAAATAGATGAAGATGTATATTAAAATGTACTTGAATGGCAGTATAATTGCATTTAACAGATAACCATCCACAACCCCAGCTTTCTAGTGAAAAAAATAAATTTCTCAGTTTTTAGTTGATGAAACTAACATACTGCATGAGAAGTAAAAAAGTATTTATCCAGGTGTAAACTCTTTAACACCAACTATAAACACCTACTTTTCTGTCCCTGTTACATTCCCAGTATAAAAGTAGAAACTACTAACTAGGACAGATTGTTGCTAGACAAGGTTTGTTTTTAAAATGTTATGCTTTGTTTCCAAACAACAATTTATTTGGTGGGCTGCACATTTGTAGTGAGTTTTTTAATAGACTTTATAACTACAGGTTTTCAAAAATCACACTCTATTTATAATTTTTTCAGGAGATAAATCTCCCCCTAAACTTGAACCATCAGATGCATTACCTCTTCCTTCAAACTTGGAGACTAATTCAGAACCACCAACCCTCAAACCAGTAGAACTCAATCCAGAGCAGAGTAAGCTTTACAAAAGAGTAAAATTTGATAATGAATTATATAGCACTTCCATTCAGAAAGAAATAAATGGACACACTCCAGAACACTTACTTGACAGTAATCTCAATGAGTCGACTGTTTCTGCTGTAGCTGAGTCATCAACTGATGTAAACAGACGTACATCCATTCTCTTCTGCAAATCGAAAAGTATAAGCCCCCAAAAGTCTGCAAAGAACACTGAAACCCAGCCAACTTCTCCACAGCTAGGGACCAAAACCTTTTTGTCTGTAGTCCTTCCAAGGTTGGAGACACTTCTGCACCCAAGGAAAAGATCAAGGAGTGCATGTGGAGATTCTGAGGTTGATGATGAGTCCCCTGTAAAGCGCTTGGATACAGGTAAATGTTACAAAACTTACTTGAATGGATGCCTCTCAAAATTTAACATACCTGTTAATATTTTCACATCATTGTAAATCTTCAGATTCTAGCACCTGAACAGCTGTTCTTCATAGTTGAGTAGTTACAGTTCAGAAAGTTACTGATTCATTTTTGTTGGCCCTATACAATTAGATTTAGTTAACCAAGTTGTACTTTTTCATAGTTTACACTTAAACTATGAAATCTTCCATTTACGTGTATGGGTAGGTGATTTTTTTTCTTAAGCTGCTTTCTCTTTCCTTTTGTTGAAACCAGAAGGAAAGGTGAATCAGCTGCTTTATGGAAATGCCCTGTTAAGTTACATGGAAACTTCATATATGGTGCCAAAACCAGAACTCTTGTAAGGAGTAACATGGAATATAACTTGTTCCATGCCTGACTTCATTTTGCTGTAGTGTTACTCCAAGCATATTTTCTTATGAAATTGATGACTGTGTACTAAGTGCTTTGTATACCCATGTATTTTATGGAATTGTTAAATTCCAAAAGTATAATGAGATTTCCTGCTTTTCTTTTGTTTTTTAGTCTGTGCATTTTAAATAAAGTTGAAATATATAAGTGTGAGATTATGCTCTTAATGAGACTTCGCAAAAAAATAAATAAACCAAAAAAAATGCTATCTTGGTACATTGCTGTAGTACAGCTGAAGATATTAATTACACCTTTTATTAGTGAACCGTAGTTCTATTTATTAGAGAAGTTTGAATAAAATCCTCTTTGAGGAAAAACAGCAGCATAAAGAAATTACTTAAGTATATTTCTTTAGCCTTATTCATGGCCATTGCTATGAATTTTATATTATCTTTGAAATAAATACTCTGTTTCACTGTCATGTTGGTAACCCATCTGCAGGTCTTAAAAGAGCATGTGGGGTTTTGTGTCTTTGAATGAAAGATAAAGAAATTTAAATTGTGAAGATGTGCTCCAAAAGCTGTTTGTGGTGGTTGTGCTGGTTTTTGTGGTTTGAATGAGAAGGTGGTGGGGTGGTTGGTTTAGGTTTATTTTGTTTGGTTGGGGTTTTTTGTTTGGTTTATTTTTTGTTTGCTTGCTTGGGGTTTTTTAATGATCATGTGAGGAGGAAGATTATTCTAATGCCAGTATTGTAGCTTAAGAAAATGATAAGTAAGATTTGGGGTTTGGGGGGGGGTGTCTTGTTTATCATAGAATGGTTCAGGTTAGAAAGGACCTTAAGATCATCTAGTTCCAACCTCCCTGCTGCGGGCATGGTCCGTGTTGGGATTGGTCCTTTTCAACATCTTTGTCAGTGACATGAACAGTGGGATTGAGTGCACCCTCAGCAGGTTTGCCAATTACTTTGTTTTGTTTCTTTCACCTCTTTGGAAAGTCCCAGTTTCCATTCCTTTTCCTAACAGCTTGGAAAGAGCATGTGGATTTAGTCTGGTACTTCAGTTCTGAAGTAAGAATCATGTGAA
The DNA here is from genome assembly GCA_009867235.2 of Psittacus erithacus. Classification (NCBI taxonomy): domain Eukaryota; kingdom Metazoa; phylum Chordata; class Aves; order Psittaciformes; family Psittacidae; genus Psittacus; species Psittacus erithacus. The sequence continues at coordinate 1,936 of WYDI02029414.1, read as the reverse complement.
TGTGGTGTGATGATAGAAATGAGTTAATCTTCATTAATGATATAAAAAGCTTTGCAATTCCAATTTGTGAGTCTTTAGGTGATTTCATTATGCACTTTTATACAGGTTGCATTTTATCACACACAGTGTGAATCATTTTGTGCTAGATCACACCAGGAATTAGTACTAATTCCTTGAAATTTTTATCTTAAGCAATGTGAATTGTTTCTTTGGGGAAAAAGTGTTTTTATTATACAGGAGAACTGACTTTTTGACACAACCCAAAAACCCCATCAGATTTCTGAATACATTTAAAATCTGTCATTTTGTTCTTTTTCTGTCTGTGGGATTGGGTCAAATACGCTTTTGATTATTTTCAGAAAAACAACAGAAAAACAAACCAAATTTATGGATAGTTTCTTCTAATTTTAGTGTCCTTCCCATTTTAGAATTTCCAGGCTTTTGTTTTGTGGGCTTTTTCTATTATGTAGGAATAAAATCCATTAAGTTGAAAAAATTTGTTTTAATTAAAATTCTGTAGTTTATTCCTGAGGCCAGTTAACATGAGCACAGAATTAAATTTATATAGAAATAATGCTTATGGGATGTTTGTATTTGTCTGCTCAGAAGAGGCTCTGTATGTAAATAGAAATGTTTTGGCCAAATTAAATTCATCTGAAAGTTTTCTAGTTATTCTTTGATAAATACATGGGGGTTTGGGCATATATGATTTATACAGAAGTGTCAGCTTATCAAGCTTATCCCCATGGTTCTTTTTCCATTTGCAACTGGACATTTTGCTTTCACATTGGAGATTTTATTCTGCATGTTATTTTCAGGCTTGTTCAAGCAATTTGAGCTCAAGCAATTTGCAGTTTGCAGCTATTTTGAGCTACTATTCAGCAGGAAATCAGCACAAACGTCAGGCACTTTCCAAGATCTAAAACCAGTTGAATTGTTCTGCTTTTGCATATGCAAGCTGGTGTCAGTTCATGCAGATGTCTGTATTGTGAGAAAAATAAATGAAGTTATGTATACAGGAATACATTTTTTCCCATTTAGTTATTTTCAGAAAATTTTAATTTCATTCTGCTGGTAAAAAAAATGTTTTATTCAGAACAATTCAGCAGACCTGCGCTTTTCCCTCCTAAACAGTACCATGATGGAAGAGGCATGCTTCAGCCTTCTTAGATGTGTTCTTACGAGTTAGCAGCTTCATGAGCAATCACTGAAGTTGACAATGAATTATTATTGCAGTTTTCTTTGACTTGTATGAATACTAAGTATCATCAATTTTAATGGAATAGGAAAAAATAATAAGAGCTTTGTTTAATAGACAAAGCATTGAAATTTTAAAGTGGTCAAGAGCTGCTCTGTCACATCTTCTATTCTTACCTATTCATAACCAGTCTGGGGCTTTAGCCATTACTCAAGGATGCCTGGTTGATTTGACCATCACCTTACTCAGTCTCCTCAATGATTCCCCCTTTGATGTCACTCATACATATTCTTATTTGAAGAAATTCAAAGAAAGACTAAAGCTTACGTAGGGAAGTAAAACCATACCTAGTTTGTCTGATACTTCATTATTCTCATAGACTGCCTTTTATTATACTCTCTTGAATTTTACATTTGAGGTGGGCGTGCCCGCCCATTAAGCTTTGAGAAACACACATATGTTGATCCATTGGCACACTACTTTGTAAGTATGGTATCCCATGTGTTCTGGTTATTGAAACACTAGGATTTGGTTTTGGTGGTGGGTTGGGGTTTTTTTTTTGTTTTGGGGTGGTTTTTTTTTGTTTTTTTGGTTTTTTTTTTCCTTGGTTGGTTTTTGTGTTTTGTTGGTAGTTGATTTTTGGAGTGTTTTTTTTGGGGGGGTGTGGTATGGGGGTTTTTTGGGGTGGAGGGGGGATGGGGGGTTTTGTGGGTTTTGGGGGGGTTTTTTTTCCCAAAC